>MU761512.1:26199-115852 GCA_026770625.1 Nicotiana glauca | reverse complement strand
CTAAGTATACAAATATGAGCTGAGGTGATGGAGCCTTACCTCTTGGGATGAAGATTCAGGAGCCTTTCCTTGGTTTTTTTCAATGATTTAGCCCAATATTATAGAATAATTTCATGAGAGACTTTTCCTCTCTAAGGAACCTCTTAATCTTTCTAGAATTGCTCAGATGAATGCTCAAAATGAGCTAATACACCGGTAATAATGCGGTCCGCATTCGTGTTCTGCGGTCCGCATTCGTGTTCTGCGGTCGCAAAGTGCACCGCAGAACTGACCTTCGCAAATTTAAAGGAAAATATGCGACGACTTATGCGGTACGTATTTTTGATTATGCGACCGCATTTCCGACTTCAATTTTAACCAACATTCTGCCTCACTCTGCGGCAGCTATGCGGTCCGCATTTTCAATTATGTGACCGCATTTCGACCGCTTTTTTGACTTCAATTTCATCCAACATTCTGCCTCACTCTGCGGCAGGTATGCGGTCCGCATTTCAATTATGCGACCGCATTCTGGACCGCATTTCTTGCATTTTTCTGGAAACTTATTCTTGACTTTTTAATACATCATTCAATCCAAAAAGGTCCGCGCCGCGGCTAACTTCTAACACACGATCCTAACTTGGTACCACTGGATCCGGGTTTTTGAGTCGGGATTTCATGCGGCCTTACACTTTGTTGGGACAAAAGGACCATCACATATGACATTCCACAACTCAGAATCTTTAGCCATGATAAAATCATACTTTCTTGTCTTCCACCACCCATAGTGTTGCCCATTGAACCTGGGTGGTCTGTACGTAGACTGACCTTCTTCAAAATTTGGTGGATCAGCCATAAGGATCCTTCCTAGGTGTTAGCCTGATAGGAGGAACCCACTCTGATACCACTTGATAGTTTATATGAGTCCACCAACCTATAGAGATACCAGGTCCTTTTATGAGTTACCTCTAATAATGCTAATGAAATAGTAAGTAAGTAAGATAGGGAGTTTTATGTGGAAAAATCCCCGCTCAAGGGGATAAAAAATCACAACCTACACTGTATGATTACAATTTCACTATGAGCAACTTTAGATTACAACCTATGCAATCTAAGAATTAAATTCTTAATCCCTCGCTAACTTGCAATACACCTATTATAAGTCACTTTGCAATACACCTATTACAAAGACTTCAACTCATGACTAACTCTAGTCACGACACAAACACTAAGGGTTTATGGTTTTACAAGGTGTTCCTAAGAAACACTTCTAGATAAGCAAGGTAGGAATTAAAATGAAGAACAATTACAAAGTTACAACTCAACTAAGGACAACAAGATACTCGATTTTGGAACTGGTCTGTAGTAGTGTTAAACTTTGTTCTTGATGTACTTGAGAATTGAATGCTTGAATATCAGATAGCTTAAATTTCTTAAGTATTCAAATGATGCTTTGTTGTAATACTCTTGTTAATAAAACTTGGATGACATCACTTGGATGATGTAATCACTTGGTTAGTCAAAGGACAAGTGACCGCAGAACTGTGCTACACTATTTTTGTGTACAGTGCAGACGATCACTTTCCAGCGGTACATGGTTGACTCCGTACTGATGTCAGGGAGACACAAGGGTATCAGGTCCCTGTGGTGGTTCTCTATCTTTTGAAGTTGTAGCAGTTCACATTAGCTAGAGTCTGTTGATTTGTGATGTGTACCATGTGTGTCAGGTTCCTTATCTGATTCTTTGACAGCAAGTAGTTAGATCATCAAAACATAAAGCTAAGGCATTGTAAATCCATCATTTCCTTTCCCTATTTGGATAATAATTTCTATTTTTAGTCCAATAGCTTTTAAAGAACAAGAAAATGGACGATCCAATTGTTTGGGTCTCGTTCACGGGCGGCGGTGGAAGTGTAGTGTAATCGTAAGGCAAAAGCTCTGGGAACTTATCGTTGATAATGGATTTACCGGTGACGGGTGAAGACGGTTCTCTTCATCGTAACCCTTGGGTAAGCAGTCTTGAATAATTGCACTGAATAGAGAAATATATTGAAAAATAGCAAGCCGTCGATGGAATTAACAGAACATTGAAAAAGAAATCTTACAAGCAAGCTGTCGACAGAATTAACGGACGTCTTCGTCGACCGCAAAGAAAAGGTGATAACCTTTCTTGGAACGAAAACCTGACTGACCCCTATAGTTTATTTTTTCTTCCTAGAAACTATTCATCTATTAATATCTAAACGACGAGATATGTCCAAAGGAAAACCTGACTGACCCTTATAGTTGACCCCAATAAAAAGAGAATATAGCAGAGAGAAAATACTTGCATACAACTTCAAAATGGTATTATGATATTATCCCAATCTTACCAGAAAGCCTGATATAATTAACTCTAAAGTATTATTTAATAATCTATATTATTGTAACGACCCGACCGATCGTTTTGAGCCCTAGCACATCATTCAGCAGTCTGAGGCCATAAGCAGCTTCATTTCAGGTGTTATGACTTGTACGTGTGGTCGGAATTGAATTTCGGGAAGTTCAGAGTTGATAGGGAAGAGAATTCTCATTTCGAAAGCTTAAAAGTTAAAAGAGTGAACAAGAATTGGATTTTGATTAAATGACCTCGGAATTGGGATCTAAAGGTTCCAGCAGGTTCATATGATGATTTCAGACTTGGGCGTATGCCCGGTTCGGGTTTTGGATAACCCGGGAGCATTTTGGCGCCTATTGTGGAAGTTAGCATTTTGGAAGAAATTTCTTAAGTTTGTCTTAAAGTGTATTTTAGCGTTATCGATGTCTGTTTGAGATTCCGAGACTGGGAGTAGCTTCGTATGGTGATTCTGGAGTTGGGAGCGCGATCAGAAGTAAATTCGGAGGTTCGTAGGTCATTTTGAAGCCATTCGGATAAAGATAGAAATTTGAAGGTTTTGAGAAGTTTTGCCGGGAGTGGAATTATTTGATATCGGGGTTGGAATCCGATTCCGGAAGGTGGAATAGGTTCGTAATGTCAACTATGACTTGTGTGCAAAATTTGAAGTCAATCGGACATGGTTTGATAGATTTTAACACCGGAAGTAGAAGTTGGAAAGTTCAAAGTTCATATAGCTTGGATTGGAGGTCGATTGATGATTTTAGTGTTGTTTGATGTGATTTGAGGCCTCGAGCAGGTCCGTAATGTGATTTGGGATTGGTTGGTATGATTGGTTGAAGTCCCGGGGGTCTCGGGTGGATTCCGGGTGGCTAACGGATTGAATCCGGAGTTTGAAGAAGTGCTGAAGCTACTGCTTCTGGTATTTCCACTTCTGCGGAAAAGGGGACAGCAGAAGCGGTATCGCAGGCGCGACGGGGAGACCGCAGAAGCAGTTTTAGTTGGAGCTGTTGGGATCCGTAGATGCGGTTGGGTTTCTGCAGAAGCGGACCGCACCTGCGATGTGGAGAACCGCAAAAGTGGAAGGCCTGGACGTGGATGGAAGCCGCAGAAGCGGCAAGATGTCTGCGGAAGCGGGACAACAGAAGCGGACATGGTTTCGTAGAAGAGAAAATACCTGGAGGTAGAGGGTTGTTTTAAAAGTCAGATTTTCGCTATTTCTCTCACGTTTTTCATGTCTTGGGCGATTCTTGGAAGGGTTCAAGAGAGGATCTTCATCAACAATGTTAAGGTAAGTTATTCCTACCTATTTTGAGTTAAATACATCAATTATGTGTGGATTTTAGTATGAAAATGGGTAGAAAATTGAGGGTTCGAGGAAGACCTAGAAATATTGTGTTCTTGGAATTTGACCGCGATTTTGAGTATGAAATTAAGAGAAAATTATATATTCGAGTTCCTAAGGTCATGGGCAAAGTTTATATTCAAAAAATTTCGGATTCCGGGCACGTGGGCTCGAGGGAATTTTTGTCAACTTTTCGTTCGGGGTTAGGAATTATTATAAATTGGATTGTAAAGTTAATTGAGCATATATTAATGGATTTGTATGATCGTTGGCTAATTTTTGGAGCATTGTGCATTGGTTCAAGTCCTCGGAAGAATGTGGAATGCCAGTTATGAGTCTTCGGAGCGAAGTGAGTCTCCTTTCTAATCTTGTGAGGGGGAATTTACCACATAGGTGAGTTAAATTGGTTATGTGCTCCTATTTGTGAGGGCTATGTATGCACGAGGCGACGAGAGTCCGTGCGCTACTATTATGCTATTGTCCGGGTAGTCTAGGACCCAAAAGCATATTATACTTGAATTAATTGTGAACCCATTGATGGCTTGAATTGCTTAAATCACATTAAATTAATAAAAGGATTTCTAAAAAGACTTAAGCTTCATTTTATCAAACTATTAAAGAAAATTGGCCTTTCTTTGATATTTTCTCTATGTTGACTTCTTGACTGATTGTCTGTCTGTGTGTGTTTATTTTGGAACGGGCAGAATGCCTCAGAAGATTAATAGATGCATCTATAGGCGTGCCATCGACCCTCGACAAGTGCACATTTATTTATGTTAGATCGGGCCGTCGCCTCGGTGTGATTTGCGCATGCTTGTATTGCTGCCCGGAAACTTATTTAAGTTGTTACATGCCTCACTCTAGCTCGAGATCATTTTGTTAATAATGAAAAGGAACTTCAGAAACTTTCCTTTAAAAGAATTATGTGATTACTTGTTTCCTTTATCTGGATAAAAATCATGTTTATAAAACAAATCCACTGTTTAATACATATGTTAAGGATAAATAATCATTGGACTATTAGAGAGTGTCAAAATAGACCATCTCGTCTCTACCCCTTCGGGATTAGGCGGGATACTCATTGGGCACACGTTGTTTTTGTACTCATACTACATTTGCTGTGCATTTTGTTGCACAGGTATGTAACTCTAGTGTCTACTAGGCATAGCAGTGCGGATGATTCTAGGACTAGGTGAGCTGCATCATTCAAGATGGCCGCAGTTATAGAAGTCCCTTCCAGTGTACTGTATTTACTTCCTATCCAGTGTATTCCTGATGGATATTGTATTTTATTCTCTTATCAGTAGATGCTCATGCACTTGTGACACCGGGTTCTGGGATGGTTTGAAGTATTGTATTAATTGCTTAACATTTAAATTAGATTTGAGACTATATTCTTTAAATTTCTAAATTGGAAGGAAAATCCTAGATTTTAAAAGTGTTAAAACGAGATTTTGATTAAAAATTTTGGTTGGCTTGCCTGACAGCAGTGTCCGGCGACACCACGACCCTTAGTGGATTTTGGGTCGTGACAATATGGTATCAGAGCCAGGTTCCCGTCGGTCTCACGAGTCATGAGCAAGTCTAGTAGAGTCTCGCAGATAGGTACGGAGATGTCTGTACTTATCCTCGGAAGGCTAAATGGTTGTTAGGAGTACTTCCTTTCTTGGTTTCCTTATCGTGCGGTTCGATTCCTTTGAGGCTTATGCCTTTGATTCCTTCCTACTCAATCTTATGCGACGCGAGAACTTGTTAGAAATCGAGAATTGAAGAATTGATTTGGCACTACAAATGTGGTGCGGGATGATTCTCCCGGTATAGTTGATTGGACTATTATAGTCGCACTATGGAGGGATATTCTATTGTTTCAGCTCAGTAACAGAACTTCTAAGAGCCTTGAGGCTAAGCACAGGGTTCCATGATGGTTATGAGCGATTTTTCGCAGTGTTGTTGTGATGGTAGGATGTTTGCCCACGTGTCGAGGTAGTGAATGAATTGAAGGGAGGTTTACTCACAATATAATCAAGGGGTTTAGTATTTTATTCCCGGCAAGGGAAAGGCAGTCGGACTAAGAATGGTGAGATGTGGGCCGGTGGAAGTAATGAGGCTTGGTATGTGCAAGCATAGTTGAGCTTTCTTTTATGAGAGGGTGTCGTGGTCCTGATTGAACGTACTAAGTTGCTGGTGTTATAATCTGCTACAATTCGCCTTTATGGCAAGATATTATGGAAAAAGTGTTGGAGATACAACTTTCAGTTGTCGCATGGTGCGGTGGTTTAGGATCGAATCAGAATTTCTAATGTTGACGGTTCGAGAGAGATGATCTTGGAAAGGTTTAAAGTTAGCAGCAATGGTGGATTAAAGTGCCACAAAGATAGATTTCATTTAAGGCAACGATTGGGCAGCAAAGTATGAGGAAGGATATGTGGGAAGTGTCATGTGGTGTTTAAAACTTCTAGAAGGCCAAGTATGAGGAGCAAGGTCGAGTGGTTAATTAAAGAGATGAGTTCCACCAAAGTGGGAAAGTGGAGAGTGTTGCATATGGGCTTAGTAGTAGGATGACTACGCGCCTTAAAGAGATTTTGGATCGAATTGGGAATTTTAATGATTGGTGGTTGAAGTCTGCGGGTATGATTTGAAGTATGGGTTATTATGCGGTAGAAGATTGATATGGCGGAAAGGAGCGGCTTGAAATAGAGGAGGGTGCAGCATAACCCTGAATTGGAAGGATATTTCCGCACATTTAATTGATGTCCGCGAGGGGCGAATGGACTTGTGCAGCTGGAAGGTGAGCTCAGACTCAGGATGGGCTGTTGGTGTCATAGTAAATGTACACCGTGCAGCGGCTTGGGATGATATCGGGAGGTGATTTCCCTAGTTGTCTTTTTCCCTGTGAGCAGATTAGCGGTTGCGTGGTTGGTGTAGTTTCTGCAAGGAATTCTATCCGTGATGCAGCGAAGAGATCGACCGTGCGAATATGGTTGATGATTCAGAGTTCAAAAGGGGGGTTTTTACAGGAAGATTCAGAGAAATTTTGATAATTGGGGGTGCGAGGTTAAGTCAATAAGAGGTAAAATGGTCGGGCGAACTCAAGAATTATGAAATTATGGCTTCAAGCTAAGTGGGAGAGTCCCACCGCTTATGATTGGGCTGTATGATTAACTACTTACATGATTTCTGGTATTAGCATATTGATGGATTATGTCAACAATGAGAAAAGACCATAAGTGGTAATTCGAGCAAATAAATTATTGGAGGCATGCGATGGTTGGCCTTATTGGCTCATGTTCGGTTTAACAACCACTATGTAGAACTTACCTTTACATTTAAGTGGTACATATTTATCACATAGCATACCAGATGCGAGTCTCCATTTCACTCACCCTGCTGCAATATGATATGTAACATCCCCATCAGTCTTCCAATTTCATTATATAATAAGCCCAAGATATTTAAAACTATCTCTCTTAGGGATTGTGTATCAAGCCTCACGTCCACGTCCTCATCATCGGGCCTCATGCTAAATTTGCGCTCCAAATATTCTATCTTGGTCCTACTCAAATTAAAACCTTTAGGCTCCAGAGTCTATCTCTAGACCTCTAGTTTTGGGTTTACATCGCCTCTTGTCTCGCAATCAATATAATATCATCCGCAAATAACATACACCAAGATATCTCTCCTTGAATGTGCCGAGTCAGTGCGTCTATCGCCAAGATAAATAAGAATAGGCTAAGAGCTAACCCCTGGTGCAACCCTTTTAAATAGATAAGTGGTCCAAGACACCCCCCCACTGTCCTTACTTGGATCTTAGCTCCATTATACATGTCCTTAATAACCACAACTTAAGAAATAGAAACACCTATAGCGTCCAAGCATCTTCATAGAACCTCCCTTGAAACTTTGTCATATGCTTTCTCTAGGTCAATAAACACTTTATGCAAGTCCCTCTTCCTCTCCCTATATTGCTCCACCAACCTCCTTACAATGTGAATGGCTTTTGTAGACGAACGTCTCAACATGAATCCAAACTGATTTTTAGAAATAGACACACTCCTCCTTACCCTCACTTCTACCACCCTCTCCCAAACTTTCATAGTGTGGCTCAGTAGCTTAATACCCTTGTCATTATTGCAATTTTAGATATCACCACTGTTCTTGTACAACAATCAGACTCCACCTTCATTTTTTAAGCATCTTATTTGTCCTAAAAATTCTATTAAAAAACTGAGTGATCCATTCCAAGCCTGCCTTGCCCTGCCCGCGCTCTTCAAAAATCCCACTGGATCTCGTCTGAACCAATCGTTCTTTTCCTACTCATCTTACGAATAGACCCCTCCGCCTTTTCAATTCTTATACTCATACAATAACTAAAATCTCGACGACTCTCGGAGTGCTCCAAATCACCCAACTCAACTATTCTCCCCCTCCCTTTTTATTTAGGAGTTTATAGGAGTATGTCTGTCATCTACGTCTAATATGCACCTCTTCCACCAATACTCTGCCTTCCTCATATTTGATGCACTTCACTTGGTCTAGATCATGCTAAAATATGAGTAAGAAGAAAAATATTGTAAAATCTCTTACTAGGCTAACCATAATATAGTACGACTAGTAAATAAATTTT
This sequence comes from Nicotiana glauca, assembly GCA_026770625.1. Lineage (NCBI taxonomy): Eukaryota > Viridiplantae > Streptophyta > Magnoliopsida > Solanales > Solanaceae > Nicotiana > Nicotiana glauca. The sequence goes on along the minus strand of MU761512.1, from coordinate 107,530 downwards.
TTACTGCAAGAAAAAAAATGAAAAAGTTGTTTTGGTGATGGATACCATAAGATATTACCACAAAATTATAAAATTTTTAAATCTTTTTGTTTTTCAATATTCTTAAGTAGAATCAATAGAACAAATAAAATTGTACGCATCACAACGACTCACATATCAATAAAATTCTTTTTCTTCAAAAAAAAAAAAAAACCTTAAGTACGGTGCTCATGGTTACCCTAAATCGATTAATGCTCATGGTTATTCTAAATTGATTATCCGATCCACTCGAACCTTAATCTAGCCGATTATTAGGTGTCTAAGTAAAATTGCAGGTCTTAAAATAAATGTATAATCATACCCAATAATGAGGATGAGTTTTAAGTTTTAAGTTTTGCAAACAAAAACAAACAAAAAAATACTGAAAAAATATAAAATCGAATGGAATAAATTTATATGTGTAAAATGAATTTAATATATTAAATTTAAAAAATTAAAAAGTATTAAAATAGTTTACCTTGGGTCTCCGGTAAATTTAGATGGAAACGACTACAAGTAACATCTAAACCTACTCTATTGCCATTAAAATCAAATTGGTTCTAGCAATCTTAAGTGTCAAGCAAAGTATATTTTCTCCTTTTATTTTTTTCCGCATGCATCTTTTTGATATTTGAGTCAACATCAAGTTTATATATTTTCCAAATAAATTGTAGATATCAACCTTTTTTTTTCAGATTTTATTACATTTTGAGTTACATAGATGAACTGTAAATCTATTGATCTTAGATAGAAAAAAGAGTGTGTTAGAGTATAATTATACTCTAACGAACATAAATACAAAATCTTGTTTGAGCTTCACATTTATATAAGCACTTGTAGTACAATTATACTCAACGAACATAAATACTTTTCATGGTCGTGGTGAACATAAATAATATATGCTTCTGAAAGTCTAGAAAAAACTAAGATAAAGATATGTTAATGAAGTTACGCTCTTGACAACACGTTGCAATTCACAAAGCCAGTTAGTGATGTTGGTTTAGGGTGAAACTTTTATATATTTACCGTTTGAACTTACCAAAATATTAATTTAACATTCTCCTGTATTATAAGTAATATTCAAAATCATATTAACTCTAAATTATTACAACAACAACATACCCAATATATTTCTAATGAATGAGGTTGGGGGAAGATAGTCTATATGCACACCTTACTCTTACCTAATGAAGGTAGAGAAGCTATTTCCAATAGACCCTCGGTTCAGAAAGAAAGAAGATAAGAAAGAAAGAAAGAAAGAAAGAAGAAGAAGAAGAAGAATAATAAGGAGAAGGAAAGAAAGAAAGGAAGAGAGAATAAAAAGATGGAGATAAAGGATAAGTATTACCAAATAATAACAATAGAGAATACAATACTTGAGGCAAGAAAAACTACATAATGCAATTAAGAACAGAGAATACGAAAGGACATGTGTATTAAGAATATCGGTGAGCAACTAAGAAACTCCCAACTACGGACTAACCTTCTACCCTAATCTTAGACCTCCACACCCTCCTATCAAGGGTCATGTCCTCAGTGAGCTGAAGCAGCGTCATGTCCTGCATAATCACCTCTCTCCAACACTTCTTAGGCCTACATCGATCTCTTCTCAAACTCGCCATGGCCAACCTCTCACACCTCCTAATGGGAGCTTCAATGCTTCTCCTCTTAACATGTGTCAACCATCTCAGCCTCGACTCCCACATCTTGTCCTCTACGGAGGCTACTCCTACTTTGTTCCGAATAGCTTCATTTCTAATCTTATCTCTCCTGGTACACACATACATCCATCTCAATATTCTAATTTCTGCTACTTTCATCTTCTACACATGGGAGCTCATAACTGGCCAAAACTCAGCCACATACAACATAGTCAGTCGAACTACTGCTCTATCAAATTTACCCTTAATTCTTGGAGGCACATTCTTATCATATAAAATACCAGAAATGAGCCTCCGTTTCATCCATCTCACTCCAATGCAATGTCTGACATCTTCGTCTATCTCTCCTTTACCTTGGATAATAGATCCGAAATACTTGAAACTTGTTCTCTTAGGGTTAACTTGAGCATCAATCTTTACATATCTATGTCTGTTTCATGGGCCCCGTCACTGAATTTGCAGTCCAAGTATTTTATTTTGGTTCTGCTCAAATTGAAATCTTTAGACTCCAAGGTCTGCCTCCAAACCTCCAGCCTCGCGTTAACTCCGCTTCGCGTCTTTTCAATCAATATCATATCATCAACAAATAGCATGCACCAAGGCACCTCCCTTTGAATGTGTCACGACAACACATCTATTCACAAGGCAAATAAAAACGGGTTAAGAGCCAATTCCTGATGCAACCCCCTTCACAACAGGAAAATATTCTGAGTCACCTCCCACAGTCCTCACCCAAGTCTTAGCACCATCATACATGTCCTTAATTACCCTATTGTACGGTACCAGAAAGCTGCTAGCCTCCAAATACCTCCATAGAACCTCCCTCAGGACTTTATCATATGCTTTTTCAAGGTCAATAAACACCATATGCAAGTCCTTCTTCATTTCTCTATACTACTCCACTAATCTCCTCACCAGATGAATCACTTCCGTAGTCGAACGCCCCGACATAAATCTAAACTAGTTCTCAGAAATAGATACACACCTCCTCACCCTGGCCTCCACCACCCTCTCTCAAACCTTGATAGTGTGACTCATAGATTTATATCCCAACAATTGTTGTAATTTTGGATATTATCCTTGTTCTTGTACAATGAAACCATCGTACTCTAATCACGCCCAACTATGCCTTATATGAAAAAAGCAGTTGTTGCAAATATAATCCAATTTACAAGTCCGGAGTCGAATCCCACAGAGAACTAAGGCTTAGCTACAGTTGTCCACTATCACCACGAATACAAGCTTGAACAATTCCTAACTTATAGATATTAAGATTCTTGTGTTTAACTAACTAACTAACAAATTAAAATAAGAAATTAACGCTAAATATACTGCAGGTTGGAGAAAAGATTAAGGAGGTCTAGAGTTATGATTTCCCCAATTGTCGAAATCTTTCCCGCTATGTCTTCTATAATTTCGCCTAAGTATTCTCTACCAATCATGAGCACTCTGCGTGTTGTAATTCTCTCCCGAGTAATTACTACAATTTACTAGACAACTCTCCCAAGGTTTCATTATCCCTAATCCCACCTTTAAACCCTTGGTTATTGATTCCTCACATATGTCGAGAGTGATGTTGTTCAATAACTATCTAAATATACACTCTCTCCCTATTAATATATACTAAATAGGCACAACTAATTGAGAGCCCTTCAATAAACCACAAGAATAATATAGTTGAAAAAATAAAGAAAATACAACGGCTCAATTATATAAAAACATAAGAAGAATTTATCCTACAAAATGTTCCATCAAAGCCGTAGATAACAAATTAGTTATTCATAATAGTATGTAAAACTACAATACTAAAAGTCATAACCAACAATAAAAAAATAGGAAGAGGAAGGAAAATCTCGTATAAAAATTTCCCGCCTTGTTCTTATTGTGTCTCTGCCTCCTCAGGTCGAATATGTGTCAAAAGTATGTCCAACTCCTCAAACTACCATTTTTCCATGTATATATACCAAGTAGGGTTGGGCCAAAAAAATTACACCTTCTCCTACATGAAAAAGGACACATTTTTTGGATAGGATGTGCGCGGCCGCGCTTGGACCACGCTCAGACCCCGCATATCCACTTTGATTCTGCCTGACGAGCGTGGCCTTAGCATTACTGCACTATTGATGCGCATTTTTGCCCTGTTCAGTTTGGAATTTGGAAAGACGTAAAACATGAAAGTTGTATCCCTTTGAGTTCGCTTTCCAACCATATATTGTGTAGCTCAAATGGAGTTCTGAGCAAAAGGTTATGTGTATTTTACTAGACAATGCGCAATATACCTACTCGATACTTCGTTTGTTCTAACTATCATCCATTAACCTCGAACACGATCCCGGCTTAATTCCTTGAGCTTTTACTTAGATTTCAAAGCTCCAAATCACTTAAAATAATTCCATAACATCTACATAGCTCGGATTCACTCCTAAAAGGCATAAAACACACAATTAGTGCAAGACACTAGCGATTAAAGCTTAAACTCAATTACAGTGTAGTAAATTCGAGTGTACTAAGCGACTAAAATACATAATTATAGTCTATCACCATACTCCACCTTCTTTCTTTGGCCATCTTCTTCGTCCTGAAAATAACTTTACATAACCTGGTAAGCAAATCCAAGCCTGCTCGCCTCGCGCTCTTCCAGAATTTCACTAGGATTTTATCTGGGCCCATTACTCCACCCCTGCACATCTTATGCATCGTCCCTTCCACATCCTCTACCGTAATACGCCTATAAAATCCAAAATCCCGTTGACTCTCGGAGTGCTCTAACTCACCTAGCACAATGCTTCTACTTCCTTCCTCGTTAAACAGTCTATAAAAATATGTCCGCCATCTTCTTCTAATACGTTCTTTGTCGATCAATACTTTGCCGTACTCGTCCTCGATGCAATTGACTTGGTCTAAGTTACAGGCCTTCCTCTCCCTTACCTTAGCCAACCGGTACAGCTTTTTGTCCCCCCTACCCCCGAGCTCCTCGTGCAAACAACCAAATGCCACATTCTTTGCTGGTGTAACTGCTCACTTTGCCACTTTCTTTGCCTTTTTGTAACACTTTCGATAAGTACTTCTTTCCTCCTCGTCTGTACTCTCCACTAGCTCCAAATAAGCAGCTTTCTTAACTTCCACTTTACCTTGGACTTCTCCATTCCACCACCAGTCCCCTTTTATGACACCAGAAAAGCCCTTCGTAACCCCTAAGACCTCTATATCAACTTCCCTAATGTAGTTCGCAGTCGTAATCCACATACTAGTTGCGTCCCCCCTACCCCTCCAGGCCCTCATAGCGAACTTCTCCCCCAACTCCTGAGCTTTTCCCATTGTCAGGTTACCCTACTTGATCTTAGGTTGCCTGCATACTGCCCTTTTCTTCCTACTCCTCTTGATCTCCAGTTCCATTACTAGGAGCCTATGATGGGTCGTAAGGTGCTCACTAGGGATGACCTTGCAATTAGTACATATACCTTTATCACATTTCTTGTATAGAAGGTAATCAATCTGAGTCTTGGACATCGAACTCCGGAATGTGACCAGGTGCTCCTCCCTCTTCGAAAAACTCGAGTTGGCTATAACCAAATCAAAAACTCTAGAAAAGTCCAACAGTGAAGTACCTCCCTCGTTCTTATCCCCAAAATCAAATCCATTGTGCACATTATCATAATCCTTAGCACTTTCCTCAACATGGCCATTGAAATATCCGCCAATGAACAACTTCTCGCTGTGGGGGATAATATGCACCACCTCATCCAAATCTTCCCAGAATTGCTTCTTGAATTCCTGGTCCAACCTACCTGAGGAGCGTATGCACTAATCATTTTTGCAGTTAAACCTTCAACTACATGCTTAATACTTATCAACCTATCGTTTACCTACCTAACCTCGACCACGAGCTTCCTGAGGTCCTTGTCAAATAAAATACGTACTCCATTCTAACCCCCAATGCTTCCTGAGTTCCATAGTTTAAACCCATCTACATCTCGTGCCCTAGTACCCTTCCATCTAGTCTTCTGGACACACACTATGTTGATCTTCCTCTTATGAAGAATATTACCTAACTCTATAGATTTCCCTCTCAACGTTCCGATGTTCCAGGAACCAACTCTTAGCCTAGAGGCTCTCTTATCCCCCTTCCTACCCCCAACCCCACCCGAGGACATGACCTTACTCTCATATCATTTACTACAACCACTATAAGCAAGAGGCATTATGTAAAAACTACCACTAAAAAACAAATAGTGATAACAAAGGAATATATCTAGGAATCCGAGAGCTAAATAAACTCAAAGCCGCTACTACGATAATTGTAACATAATTAAAAAGGTATAGGCGAAACCTTAAGATTAAAAGCACTAGTTGTAACGATAGAAAACAAAGAAAATATTGTCTGCCGGCAAGGCAACCAAAACTAATAGAAGTATACACAAACCAAAAATTTTCGGCAAGGAAACACTAAATACAATTCAAAAAATATGGAACCTAGATTATAATCGGAGATGTCCGGATACACTTACCGAAATCCGTTGAATGCTGCTGCTTCCCGAACACTGGTGCTTAGACATGGCTAAAATTTTCTCTCCTACCCATTGCTAATGGAGTTACTGGCGATGGCGAAGACGGTTCTCTTCATCGTAACCCTTGGGCAAGCAAAGTCTTGAACAATAATTGTGTCTCAAAAAGTAAATAGTCTTCTGTATTCCTGATAGTTTATATGAGTCCACCAAACTATAGAGATACCAAGTGCTCTTATGATTTTCCTTTGAGAATGCTAATGAAACAGTAAGTAAGTAAGACATGGATTTTTACGAGGAAAACTCCCTGCTCAAGGGGATAAAAACCACGACCTACACTAGTAGGATTTTAGCTTCACTATGAACAAATTTAGATTATAACCTATGCAATCTAGGAATTAAACTCTTAATCCCTCACTAACTTGTAATAGACCTATTACAATCCACTTTGCAATACACCTATTACAAAGAAACTCATGACTAACTCTAGTCACAACACAAACACTAAAGGTTTATGGTTTTACAAGGTGTTCCTAAGCAACACTTCTAGATAAGCAAGGTAGAATTACAATGAAGAACAATTACAAAGTTACAACTCAACTAAGGATAACAAGATACTCGATTTTGGAACTGGACCATAGTAGTGTTAAACTTTGTTCTTGATGCACTTGAGAATTGAAGGCTTGAATATCAGATAGCTTAAATGCTTTAAGTGAATTCCCAAGTATTCAAGTGATATTTTGTTGTAATACTCTTGTTAATAGCATTTGGATGACATCACTTGAATGATGTAATCACTTGGTTGGTCAAAGGACAAGTGACTGCAGAACTGTGCTACACTATTTTTGTGTACAGTGCAGACAGTAACTTTCTAGCTGTACACGATTGACTTCGTACTGCTGTCAAGGAGACACAAGGGTATTAGGTTCCTGTGGTGGTTCTCTATCTTCTAAAGTTGTAGCAGTTCACATTACCTGGAGTCCGTTGATTTGCAATGTGTACCAAGTGTGTCAGGTTCCTTTTCTGGTTCTTTGACAGTAAGTTTGTTAGATCATCAGAACATAAAGCTAAGACATTGTAAACCCATCAATTTTCCCCTTTTTTATGAAGACAAACTTAGAAATTGATAACCCACGTTTAGAGATAAATTAAACAAATGAAGTAACAAGATTTTTCACAAGTTCCCCTGACTTTATGCTCCCCTCTTAATCAGATCCCTGTTTTAATAATATCCTGACTTTATGCTTCCCCCTTAATCACATCCCTGTTTTAATAATATCCTGACTTTATGCTTCCCCCTTAATCAGATCCCTGTTTTAATTATATTCCCCCTTTTAACATTATTAAAAATACACAAGCAAGCAATCAGCATAAAAAAAGTCTAGCCAAGCTAACTCATGCCACATATGTGCGCACAACATGATAGAAAAGAGAAACAGAGAAACATAAGCATTAATCAGCAAAAGAGGATGGTTTTTTGAAACATTTGCCTTTTCTATATAGCAAAGGGAAATATTGGACTATTTCAGCGGGAGCAGTATTAGTACATCCCATCCACATCACAAAAAAAACAAAAAAATAACAACTGCCAAGTCATCAAAGCAAGAATAGAATAATCCAGAAACTGGTCACTGAAGGGTTGCCTAAGGGACACTAGGCAGAGAGGGCTTGGAGGTTGCAACAAGGGTGTTGAGAACAAGATCTATTTGGGAATTTGTCGACATTTTCTCGATGAGCAGTTTCTCCTTCAGGCTCTCTACTTGTGCACTAAGATAAGCATTTTCTTTGGTCAGACGAGCTATCTCCTTATTTGACACTGGACCCCCTTGAACCTGCTGACCTTCCAGTATGGCATTCCTTGCCTTCAACTTTCGAATCTCCTCAGTTATAAGGTTTTGAGCATTGATGAGCTGAGATATTGTCGAAGTGCTTCCTACCCCTCCATTCTTTTCGATACACACATTCCTCCAACGTTGTTTTAGAGAAGGTCTGCTTCTTGGTCCCTACTTTGCACTGTCTCAATGGCACTTTGAAGAACTTAAAAACGTGCATATAAAGAAACCCATATGGAAGACCATGGTTTCCATCCTTGAAAGTCGCCACCTTCTGCATATTCTCAATCATGATGGCAGGCAGGTTTACAACTGTAAATCCATCCAGTGCCTCCATCGGATACAAGTCAGACTTAGAAGTAATGGACCTCCTCTCAGTATGGGGTAGAAGAACCTTATTCACCGGCTCAAACAATAACTGATAAACTGGAAGCAAGTCTTTCTTGTCAACCCATTCCCCCCTCTAGTTTGCACCTTCCTTCACAATAGCTTTTTTGAAGTTTGACCCACACACACCCCTCACATAGGACTTACCATCAGCTGAAACTCGACCATCTCAATTACTTGTATCATCCCGGCCATGTCAGAAATTGTTGGAGCAAAAGTGCAACCCCACAAGACCTTTTGGACCTCAGTCGTTCATTAGCGGGCAACTTCCCACGCTTCATTCTCTTTACAGAATCGGATTCCCTCATAGTTTCCATTTTCCTCTTTCCAGACTTCACACCTGATTTCTCTTTGTCACTTGACTTGTCCAACACATCCTCATCAGATAATGATTAGTCACTTACTACTTCTTTTAGCTTTCCAACACTTTTCACGATCTTGAACTTGGTATAGAAACACCTTCCTCTGAAGTAGATTGCTTATTCTTTTGGGACCTTTTAACCAAGGGACTAGGTTCCTATATTGTTTTATCATCAACTTCCACCACAGGAATAGCCTTGTTACATACCACTTCTCCATTTCTCACTAGCCTATTCTTTTTCTTCTTTCTACTCCTTTTGCTCTTTTGTAGGGCACACTCATAAGCCCCTTTTGCTTGCAACCTAGTAGTAGGTCTCCTAGTAGAAGACTCAGGAGTGATTGTTGCCATTCTCTTGACAATAAAAGCATCCAGAGAAATGTTATCTTGATCTTCCTCATCACTAGACCTCATCTCAGGAACCAGAATTTCCAAGGGCTCAACAGCAAAGTGTGGAGAGGGAGCAAAAGCAAAACTGACTTGGAAAGGGGATCCTTGAACTGTTTCCTCTGGAGACAGGTCAGGTCGTTCACGAGAAGTCCCAGTAATATCTGTTGGTGCAAAGTTTTAAAAGAGCACCATAGCTCCTTCTTCCACTAACCCCTGTGTCTCATTACTTTGAGACTTGACCATACCAGAGATTACCTCATGCACTATTCCATCTGCAGATACGACTAGTATGTTTGTGACGACCTCTTTCTCTAGAGATTCTATGGTTACCACAAACTCAGGAGCAAGAACTATTGGAGATTCATTAACACTAATCTCTGAGACCTCTACAATCTACAAAACTTTACCCTATTCTCCACCCTTGCTTTGGTCGGTGAGAATCTCAGTCGATAGAGATGAAGGAATATTGAATTTTGGGGGTTTTGAGTTCTTATCATTTAGAGTGAGAGAGACATCTGAGAGAATCGCATGAGAACTAGAGAGTGCATGGGAATATGGTTTGGGGTTGTTTTCCGTGGTTGAGATTGGAATAGTGAAAGAGGGTTCATTAGGAATGGAAAGATCAAGGGTTTTCTCTGGGAGTTTCTCAACTAAAGAAGAGATTATCAGGTGACTTTCAGCCATTGCAGGGATATAGTTGATAATTTTTTGGAGAAAAACTGAAGAAGGGAGTGTGTTCGTCCAAGAAGAAGAGAGGGTTTTAATGGGAGAAGATAATTATGAGGAAGAGAGAGAAAACGATTATGAAACGGCGGTAGTGTGTGGCGAGTTGCAACGTTTCAGAGGGATATGGAAAGGATTTGAAATGAAAAGACCTGACAGCAGAATCTGAAAAGGTTGATGATGTGGCACTTGATTATTGCACCTTTTAAAAATATGTATGAAAAATGCACAGGACTACTAACTTGCGGTACAAGAACCAGGTTCTTGAACCGTCTTTGAAAATTTTCAATCCTCTTTTACCACCCATGTAGTGCATCTATAGATTCTATAATCATCATGCGTGTCTGCCTGCAATGGTATAAAAGTGAGTTAGACTTGGCCGGAAAACACTTTAGCTAATGTTACCTGAGTGTAACTTTCATAGCCAACTGATGGGAATCAGGTTCTTAATTTGGCTTTATTAGCCCCAGCTCCAGCCTATTTCTTTCAAAATTTTCTCTGCTCAATGCTTTGGTGAAGATATCTGCAATTTGGTCTTTTGTACTGCAGAACTTCATAAGTATAAGCCCTTTCTCCACATTGTCCCTTAGAAAATGATGTCTCACATCAATGTGCTTGTTTCTTTTGTGTTGAACTTGATTCTTAGACATGTTGGGTGCACTGGTGTTATCACATAGAAGAGGAACACAGTCAGTATAAACACCAAAATCTTCCAATTGTTGGTTGATCCATAGGAGCTGAGCAAAACAAGAAGTTGTAACTACATATTCTGCTTCAGCTGTTGAAAAAGCCACTGAGTTTTACTTCCTTGTGCCCCATGAGATGAGACATGATCCTAGAAAGTGAGCCATTCCAAAAGTGCTTTTCATGTCCACAAGGTAACCAGCATAGTCAGCATCAACATACCCAATAAGATTAAAATTATCACCTGAGGGGTAGTATAGAACCAGGTCCTGTGTTCCCTTAAGATATCTTAAAATTCTTTTGGCAGCCTTCAAATGAGATTCTTTGGGATTTTACTAAAACCTTACACATAGCCCCACACTAAAAACAATATCAGGTCTACTAGTAGTGAGATAGAGAAAAGACCCAATAATGCCTCTGTACATGGTTTGATTTACAAGAGATCCAAAATCATCCATGTCCAGTCGAGTAGTAGTGGCAATGGGAGTGTTTATCACTTTTGATGCTTCCATATCAAACCTCTTTAGGAGCTTTTTGATGTATTTCTGCTGGCAGATGAATGTACCCTTTGTGGATTGTTTCACTTGAAGACCCAAGAAGAATTTCAACTCACACATCATACTCATTTCAAACTCACTTCCCATGACTTTTGCAAATTCTTCACATAGTGAATCAGCTGTTGCCCCAAAAATGATATCATCAACATACACCTGAACAATGAGCAAGTTCCTCCCTCGTTTCTTCAGGAACAAGGTGTTGTCAATTTTCCCTCTTGTAAAACCATTTTCTAAGAGGAACTTTGATAACCTTTCATACCAAGCTCGAGGGGCCTACTTTAACCCATACAATGCCTTATCCAATTTGAACACATATTCAGGGTGTTCATGACATTCAAACCCTGGAGGTTGCTTTACATAGACTTCTTCCTTAAGAAATCCATTCAGAAATGCACTTTTGACATCCATTTGGAATAGAGTGAATTCCATATGTGATGCAAAAGCAATTAGTATTCTGATAGCTTCCATGCGAGCCACCAAAGCAAACTTCTCATCATAATCGATTCCTTCCTCCTGATTGTAACCTTGAACTACTAGCCTAGCCTTGTTACTTATAATGTTTCCATGTTCAACAAGATTATTCCTGAATAACCACATGGTTCCTATGATGGTTCGATCTGAGGGTCTAGGTACCAGGTGCCATACATTGTTCCGTTCGAACTGATGCAACTCATCTTGCATGGCTGTGATCCATTCTTCATCTTTTAAGGCTTCCTTGATATTTTTGGGTTCTATTTGGGAAAGAAAGGCTAATAAAATAAGTAAATTTCTGGCTTTTGATCTGGTTTGCACACCTGAATCTAGAGGGGTAATTATGTTGTCAAGAGGATGTGAGCTTTTGTGTTTCCAGTTGGGCACTTGAATTCATTTGCAAAGGAGCTGGGTAAGTCTGACTGGTTCCCTTGCAATCTTCTCTCAGCTACCTGCGGAGTACTTTGAACTGCATCAACCACTCTTTCTTCAGTTTTAGTGGTTGTAATTATGGCACCCCGTTCCTCTCCGACTAGTGAGGATGATACTGCATTATCTTCACTTGGCTCCTTAACCTGACTCATCATGCCTGCTTTTTCGTTTGTCATGTCAATGAACTCACCTGAAACTAGCCGAGGCTCTCCATCTTGATCATCCTTGTTGCTTTTCTCATAGAAGGGATATGACTCGTCAAAAATTACATGAATACTTTCCTCAATATACTGATTCCGCTTGTTGTATATCTTGTAGGCTTTTCTTTGAGAAGAGTAACCCAATAAACTCCTTCATCACTTTTAGCATCAAATTTTCCAAGCTGATCCTTTCCATTGTTAAAAACATAACATTTGCACCCAAATGTTCTTAGGTGAGTCAGCTTGGGCTTCCTTCCATTCAGCAACTCATAGGGGGTTTTATTTAGGAGAGAAATGATCATGCACCTGTTCACCAAGTAGCGGGCAGTGTTAACAGCTTTAGCCCAAGTTCTTAGCAATCCCATTGTCGATCAGCATTGTTCTTTTCATTTCCTCAAAGGTTCTGTTCTTCCTTTCCACAACTCTATTTTGCTGGGGAGTCCTTGGGGCTAGAAGTTGTGAGTGATACCATTCTCGTAGAATAATTCATCAAACTTAGCATTGTCAAACTCTGTTCCATGATCTGATCTAATGCATGCCACTCTTGATTCCATTTTCACTTGGATCTTCATCACAAAGGCTACGAACACTTCAAAGGTTTCATCTTTTGTTCTAAGGAATAGAGTCCAAGTGAATCTGGAGTAGTCATCCACTATCACAAAGATGTATATTTTTCCTCCCCTACTTTGCACTCTCGTAGGGCCACATAGATCCATATGGAGGATATCTAGTGGTTTTGAGGTACCGACATCCTTCTTCGGCTTGAATGAGGATTTCACATGCTTTCCTCTAGCGTAGGCATCACAACGTTGTATTCTTTGAACTTTGACATGAGCAGACCACGAATCAGGTCCTTTTGAATTAGTTTATTCAGCAGAGAAATGCTTGCATGCCCCAGTCTTCTATGCCATGGTTCAGCATCATCATCAACTATTTTCAAGTAACTCAGATCACCACTTTGTAGAGACTCAAAATTAGCAACATAGATATTCTTGTATCTTTTGGACACCAGTGCTACTTCACTAGTTTCTAGACTTGTAACTATGCATATCTTGAAAATGGAGATCACGGATTAGATTTAGGAACCCAAGCAAGTTTGGGTCCCTTGTAGTAAGTAAGTGGATGAATAGGTGTTCTTTTAGTCCATGGAGGTAACATGCATATTTTATGAGTGGCACCTGGTCCCCTTTTAGAAGTTACTTTCTCAGCAAAAGATTTATTTTTCTGCAGAGGCTGAACCCTGGCTTGGCAATTTTTCTTGAAGTGTCCATTGTTCCCACAGTGGGTACACAACCAATTATCGGGTACAGTAACATATTTGCTATGAGGGTTGTAAGGAGTTATCTCCCTTTGAAACCCTATCCCTTGCACGTTACTACCATTATTAACATACATGGCAGTGACAACCTCCGAGGACCAGGTCCACTTAAGGGACTTCTCAAGATTATTTTTTACTCTTTCCAGTTTAGCTTGGAGCTGCCTAATTTTCTCAAGTTCAGCACACAAACTTGTTTTCACAATTTTAACTCATTTTCAAGCTTAATGTGTGCCTAAATAGCTACCTCTTTGCATTTTTCTGACTTTCCAGGCCTACACTCAGCTCCAAGTTCCTCTATTGTTTCCCTGAAGGCTGCAATCACTATTAAGAGGTCATTTCTCTCCTGCTCAATAACAGTCACTTTCTCCACCAAGGCATCCTTTTATTTACTGAATTTCTCAATGGTTTCTTTCAAGTCAACTACTATTACCACCAGATAATCTCTTTCATGTTCTACACTAGTGATTTTCTCAGTTAAAGCCTTCTTTTCATTTTCCAGATTATCTATAGTTTCCTTTAAGTCAACCACACAAACTACCAAGTCATCTCTGGTTTTCTTAGTATCTCCTAATTCTATTGTCAAGGCATCCCTATCATCTACAAGACTATGATAGGCATCAATTAATACATTTGCTAATGACATGAGTTTTTTTAGGATAGTAGGATTTCAGATTTCTCTGAACATCCCTGAAATTTACGTCATCATTGTCATCATCTTCATCATCGTCTGATTGTGACATCAAAGCAAATATTGAATCATATTCATTTACTTCACTTTCAACTGCCATCATAGAGCTATCACCTGCATCAGTTTCTTCCTCAGACTCACTGGAGGGATCTCCCCATGCTGTAAGAGCTTCCTTCACAACAATATCAACGACGTTCTTTCTTTTGAAGCGTTTGTTAGGAACCAGGTTCCTCTTGGCTACTTTATCGGGGTTGTATTTGAAATGTAATTGCTTTAGGAGAGGACACTCTTTGATAAAGTGCCCTGGCTTTCCACATTTATGACAGAGGTCATAATTCTTTGGTCTGCTGGAACTGCCTCTCTTTGGTATCCCACCATTCCTTCTGACCATTTTTTGAAATCTTTTGGTTAGGTAAGCCATGTCACAGTCTTCCTCACTTGAGTCATTGCCTTCAGCTTTGACTACCAGGTTCTTTTCCTTCTTTGGTTCTCTTTTTTCACTGTCTATATTTCTCTTCATTTTGTAGGTTTTCAGATTTCCAACTAGCTTGTCTATGGTCAGCTCCTGCAAATCCTTTGCATCAGTAATAGAATTTACTTTACTCTCCCATGCACTAGTCAAGATACTACGAATTTATCTCACAAGCTTGTTCCTGGGGATGACTTCACCAAGTGAGTGTAACTCATTTATGATGGAAGTGAATCTTGTGTGCATGTCTTGAATAGATTCATTGTCTTTCATCCTAAAGAGCTCATACTCAGTGGTAAGCATATAAATCTTAGAATTCTTTACTTGAGTGGTTCCCTAATGTGTTGTTTGCAAAGCTTCCCATATCTCCCTGGCGGATTGACAAGCCGAGGTCCTGTTGTACTCATCAGGTCCTATGCCACACACCAAAACTTTCATGGCACAAAGATTTTTCTCCACAGCTTTCCTATCTGCATCGGTGTATTCTTTCCTAGTCATTGGCATTGTCAATGGAAGATCTCTGACATTTTTTGTTGGGACAAATGGATCATCATATATAACATCCCACAACTTAGAATCTTCAGCCATGATAAAAGCATGCATTCTTGTCTTCCACCACCCATAGTATTGCCCATTGAACCTGGGTGGTCTATACGTAGACTGACCTTCTGAAAAATTTGGTGGAGCAGCCATAAAGATCCTTCCTAGGTGTTAGCCTGATAGGAGGAACCCTCTCTGATACCAATTGATAGTTTATATAAGTCCACCAACCTATAGAGATACCAGATCCTCTTATGAGTTTCCTCTAAGAATGCTAATGAAATAGTAAGTAAGTAAGACATGGAGTTTTACGTGGAAAAATCCTTGCTCAAGGGGATAAAAAATCACGACCTACACTGTAGGATTACAACTTCACTATGAGCAACTTTAGATTACACCCTATGCAATCTAAGAATTAAACTCTTAATCCCTCACTAACTTTCAATACACCTATTACAAGTCACTTTGCAATACACCTATTACAAAGACTTCAACTCATGACTAACTCTAGTCAAGACACAAACACTAAGGCTTTATGGTTTTACAAGGTGTTCCTAAGCAACACTTCTAGATAAGCAAGGTAGGAATTAAAATGCAGAACAATTACAAAGTTACAACTCAATTAAGGACAACAAGATACTCGATTTTGGAATTGGTCCGTAGTAGTGGTAAACTTTGTTCTTGATGTACTTGAGAATTGAATGCTTGAATATCAGATAGCTTAAATTCTTTAAGTGAATTCTCAAGTATTCAAATAATACTTTATTGTAATACTCTTGTTAATAAAACTTGGATGACATCACTTGGTAAGTTAAAGGACAAGTGACTGCAGAACCGTGCTGCACTATTTTCGTGTACAGTGCAGACAATCACTTTCCAGTGGTACATGGTTGACTCCGTACTGATGTCAGGGAGACACAAGGGTATAAGGTCCCTATGGTGGTTCTCTATCTTCTGAAGTTGTAGCAGTTCACATTAGTTGGAGTCTGTTGATTTATGATGTGTACCAAGTGTGTCAGGTTCTTTATCTGATTCTTTGACAGTAAGTTTGTTAGATCATAAAAACATAAAGCTAAGACATTGTAAACCCATCGATTCCTTTCCCTATTTGGACAACAATTTCTATGTTTAGTCCAACAGCTTTTAAAGAACAAAAAAATGGATGATTCAATTGTTTGGGTCTCGTTCACGGGCGGCGGTGGAAGTGTTGTGTAATCGTAAGGAAAAATCTCTAGGAACCTATCATTGATAATGGATTTACCGGCGATGGGTGAAGACGGTTCTCTTCATCGTAACCCTTGGGTAAGCAGTCTTATATAATAGCAGTGAACAGAGAAATATCATGAAAAATAGCAAGTCATCGACGGAATTAATAGAACATTGAAAAAGAAATCTCACTAGCAAGCTGTCGACAGAATTAACGGACGTCTTTGTCGACGGCAAAGAAAAGGCGATAACCTTTCTTGGAACGAAAACCTGACTGACCCCTATGGTTTATTTTTTCTCCCTCGAAACCATTCATCTATTAATATATTAATGACGAGATATGTCCAAAGGAAAACCCGACTGACTCTTATAGTTGACCCCAATAAAAAGGAGAATACCACAGAGAGAAAATACTTACATACAACTTCAAAATGGTATTATGATATTATCCCAATCTCACCAAAAATCCTGATATAATTAACTCTAAATTATTATTTAATAATCTATATTATTGTAATGACCCGACCAGTCATTTTGAGCCCTGGCACATCGTTCAGTAGTTTGAGGCCATGAGCAGTTTCATTTTAGGTGTAATGACTTGTACGTGTGGTCGGAATTGAATTTTGGGAAGTTCGGAGTTGATTAGGATGAGAATTCTCATTTTGGAAGCTTAAAAGTTAAAAGAATGAACCAGGATTGGATTTTGAGTAAACGACCTCGGAATTGGGATCTAAAAATTTCAGTAGGTTCATATGATGATTTCGGACTTGAGCGTATGCCCGGTTCGAGTTTTGGATAACCCGGGAGCGTTTTGGCACCTATGGTGGAAGTTAGCATTTTGGAAGAAATTTCTTAAGTTTGGCTTAAAGTGAATTTCAGTGTTATCGATGTTCGTTTGGGATTCCGAGATTGGCAGCAGCTCCGTATGGTGATTCTGGAGTTAGATGCACGATCGGAAGTGAATTCGGAGGTCCGTAGGTCATTTTGAAGCCATTTGGCTAAAGATAGAAATTTGAAGGTTTTGAGAAGTTTGACCGGGAGTGGACTTTTTGATATCGGGTCCGAATTTGATTTCGGAAGTTGGAATAGGTTCGTAATGTCAATTATGACATGTATGCAAAATTTGAAGTCAATCGGACATGGTTTGATAGGTTTAAACACCGGAAGTAGAAGTTGGAAAGTTCAAAGTTCATAAATCTTGGATTGGAGGTTGATTGGTGATTTTAGCATTGTTTGATGTGATTTGAGGCCTCGAGCACGTCCGTAATGTGATTTGGGATTGGTTGGTATGATTGGTTGAGGTCCCGGGGGCCTCGAGTGGATTCCGGGTGGCTAACGGATCGAATCCGGAGTTTGAAGAAGTGCTGAAGCTGTTGCTTCTGGTATTTCCACTTCTGCGGAAAAGGGGACCGCAGAAACGGTATCACAGGCGCGACGGGGAGACCACAGAAGCGGTTTTGGTTGGAGTTGCAGGGATCCGCAGATGCGGTTGGGTTTCCGCAGATGCGGTTGGGTTTCCGTAGAAGCGGACCGCACCTGCGATGTGGAGAACCGCAAAAGCAGAAGGCCAGGACGTGGATGGAAGCCGCAGAAGTGGCAAGATGTCCGCAGAAGCGGGACCGCAAAAGTGGGACCGCAGAAGCGGGACCGTAGAAGCGGACATGTTTTTGCAGAAGCGAAAATGCCTGAAGGCGGAGGGTTGTTTTCAAAGTCGGATTTTGGCCATTTCTCTCACGTTTTTCATGGCTTAGGCGATTCTTGGGAGGGTTCAAGAGAGGATCTTCATCAACAATGTTAAGGTAAGTTATTCCTACCTATTTTGAGTTAAATACATCAATTATGTATGGATTTTAGTATGAAAATGGGTAGAAAATTGAGGGTTAGAGGAAGACCTAGAAATATTGTGCTCTTGGAATTTGACAGCGATTTTGAGTATGAAATTAAGAGAAAATTATATATTCGAGTTCCTAAGGTCATGGGCAAAGTTTATCTTCAAAGAATTTCGGATTCCGGGCACGTGGGCCCGAGGGCATTTTTGTCAACTTTTTGTTTGGGTTTAGGAATTGTTATAAATTGGGTTGTAATGTATAATATAGCATATATTAATGGATTTGTATGATCGTTGGCTAGTTTTGGAGCATTGTGCGTTGGTTCAAGTCCTCGGAAGAATGTGGAATGCCGGTTATGAGTCTTCGGAGCGAGGTGAGTCTCCTTTCTAATCTTGTGATGGGGAATTTACCCCATAGGTGAGTTATATTGGTTATGTTCTCCTATTTGTGGGGTCTACATATGCACGAGGTGACGAGAGTCCGTACGCTACTATTATGTTATTGTCCGGGTAGTCTAGGACCCAAAAGCATGTTATACTTAAATTAATTGTGAACCCATTAATGGCTTGAATTGCTTAAATCACATTAAATTAATAAATGGATTTCTAAAATGACTTAAGCTTTGTTTTCTCAAACTATTAAAGAGAATTGGCCTTTCTTGGATATTTGCTCCATGATGATTTCTTGACTGATTGTCTGTCTGTGTGTGTTTATTTTGGAATGGGCCGAACGCCTCGGCATATTAATAGATGCATCTATAGGCGCACCGTCGACCGTCGGCAAGTGCACATTTATTTATGTTGGATCGGGCCGTCGCCTCGGTGTGATTTGCGCATGCATGTATTGTTGCCTGGAAACTTATTTAAGTTGTTACATGCCTCACTCTTGCTCGAGTTCATTTTGTTAATAATGAAAAGGAACTTCGGAAACTTTCCTATGAAACAATTATGTGATTACTTGTTTCCTTTATCTGGACTAAAAATCATGTTTATAAAATAAATCCATTGTTTAATACATATGTTAAGGATAAATAATCATTGGACTATTAGAGAGTGTCAAAGTCGACCATCTCGTCTCTAATCCTTCGGTATTAGGCAGGATACTCATTGGGTACACATTGTTTTTGTACTCATACTACACTTGTTGTGCATTTTGTTGCACAGGTATGTAACTCCAGTGGTCTACTAGGCATAGCAGTGCGGATGATTCTGGGACTAGGTGACTGCATCATTCGAGATGACCGCAGCTAGAGCGGTCCCTTCCTGTGTACTGTATTTACTTTCCATCCACAGTATTACAGACGGATGTTGTATTTTATTTCTCTTATCAGTAGATGCTCATGCACTTGTGACACTGGGTTCTGGGATGGTTTGAAGTATTGTATTAATTGCTTACCTTTTAAATTTTATTTGAAACTATATTCTTTTAAATTTCTAAATAATGAAGAAAAATCCTGTATTTCATAAGTGTTAAAACAAGATTTAATTTAGTATTTGAGTTGGCTGGCCTGACAGCGGTGTCCGGCACTACCACGACCCTTAGTGGATTTTGGGTCGTGACAACATGGTATCAGAGCACTAGGTTCCCGTCGGTCTCACGCGTCATGAGCAAGTCTAGTAGAGTCTCGCGGATCGGTACGGAGATGTCTGTACTTATCCTCGGGGGGCTATAGGGCTGTTAGGAGTACTTCCCTTCTTGATTTCCTTATCGTGCGGTTCGATTCCTTTGAGGCTTATGCCTTTGATTGCTTCTCACTCAATCTTATGCGATGCGAACGCTTGTTATAAATCGAGAACTTGAAGGATTGTAATGGCACTACCAATGTGGTGCGGGATGATTTTCCCGGTATGGTTGATTGGACTATTATAGTCGCATTATGAAGGGATATTCTATTGTTTCAACTCAGTAACAGAACTTCTAAGAGCCTTGAGGCTAGGCACAGGGTGCCATGGTGCTTATGAGCGATTTTTCGCAGTGTTGTTGTGATAGTAGGATGTTTGCCCACGTGTCGGGGCAGTGAATGAATTGAAGGGAGGTTTACTCACCGTATAATCAAGGGATTTAGTATTTTATTCCCGGCAAGGGAAAGGCAGTCGGACTAAGAATGGTCAGATTTGGGTTGGTGGAAGTAAAGAGGCTTGGTATTTGCAAGCGTGGTTGAGCTTTCTTTTATGAGAAGGTGTCGTGGTCCTAATTGAACGTACTAAGTTGCTGGTGTTATAATATGCTACAATTCGCCTTTATGGCAAGATATTGTGGAAAAAGTATTGGAGATACAATTGTTAGTTGTCGCATGGTTTGGTGGTTTAGGATCAAATCAGAATTTCTAATGTTGACGGTTCGAGAGAGATGACCTTGGAAAGTTGTAAAGTTAGCAGCAATGGTGGATTCAAGTGCCACGAAGATAGATTTCATTTAAGGCAATGATTGGGCAGCAAAGTATGAGGAAGGACATGTGGGAAGTGTCAGGTGGTGTTTAAAACTTCTAGAAGTCCAAGTATGAGGAGCAAGGTCGAGTGGTTAATTAAAGAGATGAGTTCCACCAAAGTGGGAGAGTGGCGGGTGTTGCATATGGGCTTGGTAGTAGGATGACTACGTGCCTTAAAGAGAGTTTTGATCGAATTGGGGATTTTAATGAATGGTGGTTGAAGTCTGCGAGTATGATTTGAAGTATGGGATATTATGCGGCAGAAGATTGATATAGCAAAAATGAGCTGCTTGAAATGGAGGAGGGTGCATCATAACCCTAAATTGGAAGGATGTTGCCGCACATTTAATTGATGTCCACGAGGGGTGAATGGACTTGTGCAGCTGGAAGGTGAGCTCGGACTCAGGATGGGCTATTGGTGTCATAGAAAATGTATTCCGTGCAGCGGCGTGGGAAGATGTCGGGAGGTGATTCCCTTAGGTGGCTTTTTCCCTATGAGCAGATTAGCGGTCGCGTGGTTGGCGAAGCTTCTGCAAGGAATTTTATCGGTGATGCAGCAAATAGATCGGCCGTGCGAATGTGGTTGATGATTCAGAGTTCAAAAGGGGGGGTTTTAAAATGAAGATTTCGAGAAATTTTGATAATTGGTGGTGCGAGGTTAAGTCAATAAGAGGTAAAAAGGTTGGGCAAACTTAAGAATTATGAAATGATAGCTTCAAGCTAAGTGGGAGAGTCCCACCGCTTATGATTGGGCTGTATGATTAACTACTTGCGTGATTTCTGGTTATTAGCATGTTGATGGATTATGTCAACTATGAGAAAACACCATAAGTGGTAATTCGAGCAAATGAATTGTTGGAGGCATGTGATGGTTGGCCTTATTGGCTCATGTTCGGACTTGGAAAAAGGTTCAGGATTTATGCCTTGTATGGATACAGGTTTCAGAGAAAGTGATTTCGCCGGATGCTTTGCCGAGATAGTATTCATGTATTATAAGATTTATGGAGTGAATTATATTCGGGACCAAGTCAGAGCGGGTGGCTCGCAATAATGGTCCTAGTGAATTCAGAAGTTAAAGTGTGGTGCCCAATGATTTCGAGCCTATGAGTACAATTAAGAATCAAACTTTGTAACAGCTTATGAGAAGGTGCCCAGGATGTTCTATGATATTTTAACTTGTGGTGTAGCATTTGAGTGATATGAAATAGTTCGTGGGAATTGAGACAGCCTGGTCTCATGATTCAAGGTCACTTGGGGCGAGTATAGATGGAGTATGTTCTGTGTTGAATAGAGTTAGTCTTATTTTTAAGGCAAGCAAGGATGAATTGGAAGAAGGTAAATTGATTAGCCATAGTTGAATTGGCATATTGGGGCCAGTGATCAGTTCGGTCTGCGAGATCAAGTTATGTGTATGATTTGTGGCAGTACGGGTGAGGTCTGTCAGCCGCCGTGATTGATGATTTATCAGGGGCATTCTTCTATTATTGCTTGTTAAGTGGAAGCGGATTCCGGAAGGGCTATGGTGGCTTGGACCACTACTTGCAGATTTGCATATTCTATGGTTTATGGGAATTTACCTGTGTATTGCTATGATTCTCCTGAAGTGAGTTAAGTGCAAGGTTCTTATATGATGAAATGTGAAAATATTAATGAATTCGGAGTTAGGATGAAAATCGTGTCCTATCGTATATTGGCATGTTGGGTGCGGTGAGAGTTATGGAAATGTGAAGTGAGGATCAAAGTTGTAGTTCGGTGTTGACACGGACGTCATTAGCTCGGATGAGCAAGGAAAGGGTGGAATGATTAAAGTAAATTATTGTTGTCTTTAGCGTCACCTGAGATCGATGTGTTGTGAAAGAGGATTTGCATCCTGGTTGAGGATTCTTGATTTCTTTTCAGCGTTAGTGCATCCGGTGGGTTAGATGTCCAGACCCATTATTTATTTCGAAAGGTTGTGGGAGCGTAACCCATAGGAAGATTGTATAAGTGTGGCATGTAGTCACTTGATTGACTAAAGATTTAACCAAGTATGAGGATTGTGGTAATATCATTAGTTTGAGAATTTATGCTTGGAGGGCACTCTGTTTATTGGGTTATGAACTGAGGAGGTTGCTCCGGTAATGATGGTTGTTCTTACGTGTTATGAGGCAAAAGGGAGTTACTATGGACCTTTGAAAGGTTATTAGCCAAGTTGGTGCAATCAGAAATTGGCTTGAGATCAGTGGATTGATTTATGTGAACATGGCTTTATATCAGGCCAGTTGTGTTCGTTTAAGTGAGCGTTCCCTATGGAGGGATAGTCAGGGTGTTATTTTATCGTCAGGTATTCCAGGTCATGTATTGCGCCGTATGAGTTGTGAGACGGCTTGGTAAATTCTTGAGTTTTAAGGTTCTGCATGGTGATGATGTTATGTGAGCAGAATGGCTCTTGAGATTTAGATCTTGTATCGCACCTCAGTTGTGCTTGAGTTTTGTAGCCTATAGCGTTATGTGTTTTCTCAAGGATGGTATTATGCACTTAGCGTGCTTGTGATCGAAATTCGATATTTTTATTGTAATGAGCAGATTTAGTTCGAAGTGCAATCTCCTTATGTGAGATCTATGTGTGGATCGGGTGGCACGCCACCATGGGTATGTTTGGATCGGGTTGCGCGCCACAACAGTGTGATGTCAAGTTTGGTGTTCTATATGCTATTTTGTGTGTTTCGCCTCCTATCTTCTAAGGGAAGATGTAATAGTGTGGGGTTTAGGTAATTCCTTCCAGAGTTCAATTTCTTATTTGTGTTGTGTTTGGATTGGTGGCCTATTGGCATATTATGGCGTCATATGAGACTGGTGATCGCATTCGGAGTGGCTTATTACCTGAGCAGTTCATACTGGGTGAGATGAGATTATGGGATTTAGGATCAGTGCAATCTGACTATATGAAGTATATTAAGGAGCAAAGATCATTATTTGGTTCAGAATGTGGTAATATTTCTTGTCAGAATTATAGACTCAATGATTGGTTGACTGGGCATTTGATTATAAATTTCAGCACATCTCATCCATCGTGGCGGTATTGTAAGAGTTAGAGTAAGACTTGTGTGTGTCATGAGGTGCAATGGGAGCATTTGATTCGTTGAATCTTGGTTAAGTTGATCAGAAAATATTATCGTGGCCTTGTGGATTAAGTGTTGCAAAGCAAGAACTCAGCAAAGTTATGCAGTCATGTCTGAGTACAACGTGTATTGATTGTTATAGTGATCGTATGTTGGAAACAGGTCTAGCATAGAATTCCGGATGTTGGAATCAAGCTCTAAGGCATATCTATTTGAATAAAAGGGAATATCTTCAGAATTTATCGAGCTGATGTGCTCAACTAAGTTTTGTTAGCACGGGAAGGTGCATGAGGTGCCAAATAGTGATTTCAGACTACTTCGGTATAATTTTCAGCACGTTCGAGGACGAACGTATGTTTAAGTGGGAGAGAATGTAACGGCTCGACAGGTCGTTTTGAGCCCTAGAGCGTCATTCAATAGCCTGAGGCCATGAGCAGCTTCATTTCAGGTGTTATGACTTGTACGTGGGGTCAGAATTGAATTTCGGGAAGTTCAGAGTTGATTCGGAAGAGAATTCTCATTTCGAAAGCTTAATAGTTGAAAGAATGAACTAGGATTGGATTTTTGAGTAAACGACCTCGGAATTGGGATCTAAAGGTTCCAACAGGTTCATATGATGATTTCGAACTTGGGCGTATGCCTGGTTCGGGTTTTGGATAACCCGGGAGCTTTTTGGCGCCTATTGTGGAAGTTAGCATTTTGGAAGAAATTTCTTAAGTTTGGCTTAAAGTGCATTTTAGTGTTATCGATGTCCTTTTGGGATTCCGAGACTGGGAGTAGCTCCGTATGCTGATTCTGTAGTTGGGAGCGCGATCGGAAGTGAATTCAGAGGTCCGTAGGTCATTTTGAAGCCATTTGGCTAATGATAGAAATTTGAAGGTTTTGAGAAGTTTGACCGGGAGTAGACTTTTTGATATCGGGGTCGGAATCTAATTCCGGAAGTTGGAATAGGTTCGTAATGTCAATTATGACTTGTGTTCAAAATTTGAAGTCAATTGGACATGGTTTGATAGGTTTAAACACCTGAAGTAGAAGTTGGAAAGTTCAAAGTTCATAAAGCTTGGATTGGAGGTCGATTGGTGATTATAGCGTTGTTTGATGTGATTTGAGGCCTCGATCACGTCTGCAATGTATTTTGGGATTGGTTGGTATGATTGGTAGAGGTCCCGGAGGCCTCGGGTGGATTTAGGGTGGCAAACGGATCGAATCCGGAGTTTGAAGAAGTGCTGAAGTTGCTGCTTCTGGCATTTCCGCTTCTGTGGAAAAGGGGACCGCAGAAGCGGCTTTGGTTGGAGCTTCAGGGATCCATAAATACGGTTGGATTTCTGCAGAAGCGGACGGCACCTGTGATATGGAGAACCGCAGAAGCGGAAGGCCTGGATGTGGATGGAAGTCGTAAAAGTGGCAAGATGTCCGCAAAAGCGGACATGGTTTCGCAGAAGCGAAAATGCCTGGAGGCAGATGGTCGTTTTAAAAGTCGGATTTTGGCCATTTCTCTAACATTTTTCATGGCTTGGGCGATTCTTGGAACGGTTCAAGAGAGGATCTTCATCAACAATATTAAGGTAAGTTATTCCGACCTATTTTGAGTTAAATACATCAATTATGTACGGAATTTAGTATGAAAATGGGTAGAAAACCGAGGGTTAGAGGAAGACCTAGAAATATTTTGTTCTTGGAATATGACCGCAATTTTGAGTATGAAATTAAGAGAAAATTATATATTTGTGACGACCCAAAGGGTCATCACTTGTTTTCTTATTCATTCCAAGCTTCCGAGGCCTTGAAAACCTCATTTATAATTGCCTCGATTTGCGTGCGCAATCCGTATGCGTAGCTGGAAGCTCAAATATGAAATTCTGTGAAAATTTGTTAAGTTTTGATATTTAAATGAGTAAATTTGACTTTGGTCAACATTTTTGGTAAACAAACCCGGACCCATGATTTGACGGTCTCGGAAGGTTCGTAGAAAAATATGGGTCTTGGGCGTGCCCGAAATCAAATTTCGAGGTCCGAGGCCCGAGATATGAATTTTTCTGTGAAATTATTTTTTGAAAATGTTTAAGGAAAATAAAAATGAAATTTGATTGAAAAGGGATGGTATCGGGCTCGTATTTTTGTTCCGATGCCCGGTACAGGTCTTATATGCTGTTTAAGCACTTCCTATAAAGTTTGGTTGAAAACGGATGTCGTGTGACGTGTTTCGGGCTTAAAATGGAAAATTTGAAGTCTTATGAAATTTGGAAGAAATCATGGATTATGAGGCTTAATTCATTGTTTTTGAGGTTATTTTGGCGATTTGAGCGCAAGTTAAGTTCGTAAGATGTTATTGAGTTAGTGTATGTGTTTGGTTAGGAGCCCCGAGGGCTCGGGAGTGTTTTAGAGGTGTCTCGGAGTGATTTCGGACTTAGAAAAATTTCAGAAAAAAATTTCAGAAATAGTACCCCGTGAACAATACCCATGAATAGTATTGTGTGAACAGTAGCCCGTGAACAGTACCCCCTAAACAGTACCATGAACAGTATCCCGTGAACAGTAAAACGCATGAACAGTACCCGATGATTTTCTGGACAGAACATTTTGTTCTGAAAATGGGACAAAGACCCATTTTCCATTTTTAATGAATCGGAGCTCGGAAGAGGCGATTTTCGGGATATTTTAGAGCAAACAACGGGGTAAGTGTTCTTAACTTAATTTTGGTTAGATTACCCGAATCTATTACTAGTTTTGGCATTTAATTGATGATTTTAGTAGAAAGATCATCTTCTTCAAAAATTGTTCTTCAAATTTGCTTGGTCCGGAAAATTCTAAGACGAGTGTCTTCATCTCCATGTCTAAAGGTAAAATCCCTGACCCCCCTTTTTCCTTGATTTTCAGATTTTAATAGAAAGAGGGATTTTTATGCTTTAATTCTTAAAAGTGGAAGTCAAAACACTCATGCATGTTCTTTACACCTAAAGTTTAGTAAAATGGAAATAGGTAGTAGTAAGGGGCGGTGCTCGATAACCCAAATAAGCTCGGATAGTAATTGTGAATTTCAATTCTAAGATATATGTGTAACTTGTGACCTAGATTGACGCTGCTAGATTGTTGGGTAAATTGGAAGTAGAAGGTAAAATAAAAAGGGGAAATTCGACTCCAGGTATGTATGGCTAACTTTGATCTTTGTGAAATCGCCCTGTTTTGGTGTACGAATAAATGGTATGTGATAGCTATGTGAATTGTTATGAAACTCTTGTGATTGGTTTGTTGGGTGATGATTTAGTTTGGTTAAATGTTATGTGGTAAGAGTTGGAAAATAATTGATAAAAAGGAAATCGTAAATGATGAAATTGGGAACAATGGTGGTAATGACATATTTGGCTTCTTGTGGGAATGAAATGACTTAAATTGCTTTTGAACTGTTGAACATAATGGGATTGGTACTATTGGATATGGAAACACTTGTAACATTGTTGTGCCTATGACTTGAAAAGTATTGTGATAACGTGAACCACTTGTGAATTGTGGAATTTAACGGAAATAGTATTAATGGTTATGGGAACACAAGTGAATCATTGTTGTGACTCCTAAGTGAAATGTTGTTGTGATCTTTATGAATTTCTTATTGTCATTGATGTGATCTTTGTGAAGTGTTCTTGGTTGTTCTTGTGATTGTTGTGATTTGAAACTGTACGGTGGGATCGGATTGCGCGCCGCAACACAATATGATAAATTATGGGTTGGGGTGATAAGGGTGGCCGAGGTAATAAGGGTGGACGAGGTAATAAGGGTGGTATGCGACCGAAATCGCCATTGAAATAAATATGTGTACCAATTGTGAAATCATTGATGAGGAATTGTAAAAGGAGACAACAGGAGAGTTTGTAATCTGCGGGGCACTGATTGTCCCTTTGTTTGGCTTGATTGTGCCTTCCATGTGTGTTTGGTTGTTGCTTCTATTGTTGTTTTCTACTTGTATATGGTTTGAGATCTACTTGAAACAAAGTTATGTGTTGACAACTTGGTTGGCTTGACTTGTTAATTCTTATGTATTTGTTTGTTGTTTCTATTACCGTGACTTACTTGTCTATGGCTTGAGTTTACTTGGAACAAACTTTGTTCATACATACCAGTACAATTCCAGTGTACTGACGTCCCTTTTGCTGGGGGCGCTACATTCTTGTTATGATTGTAGGTGGACCCGTAGCAGGCACTTCAGTTCATCGGCAGTAGCACTCCTTCATCTTCCACTGGCCGTTTTGGTGAGCCCCTTTCCTCTCGGGGCCCTGCGTGGCTCATGCCACTTCTATTTCGGAGTCTTATTTTGGTTTTGTGTAAGGTATAGCCGGAGCCTTGTTACCGGCGAGTACTGTATTATCCTGTCATATCTTAGAGGCTCCGTAGACAGTAAATATGGGTTATGGACTTATGTAATTATATTTCGGGCATTGTAAGTTGTAAACTTGTTAAGTAATTAAGCATGTTGTATGTATTTTGAAAAAGAGTGTCTTCAATTATAATATGGTCAATCCTTTGGTCGGTATGTAATGAAAAATACAGGGGGAACACGTGGGTTAGGAGAGGCACCCAGGTCCGCTTGACTGGGGCTACCCGATCGGGCGCCGGTCATGTCCCTCGAATTGGGGCGTGACACCGGGCGCAGCGAAGATGTATCAGGATTTGCGGCAACATTATTGGTGGCGTAGAATGAAGAATGATATTGTGGCATATGTAGCACGGTGATTGAATTGCCAGCAGGTTAAGTATGAGCATCATAGGCCTGGTGGTTTATTTCAGAGAATTGAGCTTCCCGAGTGGAAGTGGGAGCGGATCACCATGCACTTCGTTACTGGACTTCCGTTGACTCGGAAGAAATTTGATGCAGTTTGGGTCATCGTTGATAGGCTGACCAAGTCAGCATATTTCATTCATGTAGCAGTCTCTTATTCATCCGAGAGGTTAGCTGAGATTTATATTCGGGAGATTGTTCGCCTTCATGGTGTGCCGGTATCTATAATTTCGGACCGAGGTACGCAGTTTACCTCACATTTTCGAAAAGCAGTTCAGCAGGAATTAGGCACCCAAGTGCAGTTGGGCACAACATTTCATCCTCAGACGGACGGGCAGTCCAAGTGGACTATTCAGATATTGGAGGATATGCTCCGAGCTTGTGTTATTGATTTTGGAGGTTCGTGGGAATAGTTCCTACCTTTAGTAGAGTTTGCCTACTACAACAGCTACAAGTCGAGTATTCAGATGGCTCCTTATGAAGTTTTATATGGTAGGCGGTGTCAATCTCCGGTTGGATGGTCTGAGCCGAGAGAGGCTCGGTTGTTGGGTATAGATTTAGTTCAGGAGGTTTTGGACAAGGTTAAGATCATCCAGGATAGACTTCGTATAGCTCAGTCCAGACAAAAGAGCTATGCAGATCGTAAGGTTCGAGATGTAGCTTTCATGGTTGGTGAGCGAGTATTGCTGCGAGTGTCACCTATGAAGGGCGTGATGAGATTTGGGAAGAAGGGCAAGCTTAGCCCTAGGTTTATTGGCCCATTTGAGATTCTTGAGCGAGTTGGAGAAGTGGATTATAAACATGCATTACCGCCTAGCTTATCAACCGTGCATCCAGTTTTTCATGTATCCGTGCTCCGGAAATATCACGGCGATCTAGCCTACGTGTTGGATTTCAGCACTGTCCAGTTGGACAAGGACTTGTCTTATGAGGAGGAGCCGGTGGCTATTTTAGACCGGCAGGTTCGTTAATGGAGATCCAAGAGTTTTCCATCTGTTTGTGTTTAGTGGAGAGGTCAGCCTCCTGAGGCTTCGACCTGGGAGTCCGAGTCTGATATGCGGAGCCGTTATCCCCATCTATTCCCTGACTCAGGTACTTCCTTCTTATGTCCGTTCGAGGACGAACGGTTATTTTAGAGGTGGAGAATGTGACGACCCAAAGGGTCATTACTTGTTTTCTTATTCATTCCGAGCTTCAGAGGCCTTGAAAACCCCATTTATAATTGCCTCGATTTTTGTGCGCAGTCCGTACGCGTAGCTGGAAGCTCTAATATGAAATTCTGTGAAAATTTGTTAAGTTTTGATATTAAAATGAGTAAATTTGACTTCGGTCAACATTTTTAGTAAACGGACCCGGACCCGTGATTTGACGGTCTCGGAAGGTCCGTAGAAAAATATGGGACTTTGGACGTATGCTCGGATTCGAATTTCGAGGTCCCAGGCCCGAGCTTTGAATTTTTCTGTAAAATTGTTTTCTGAAAATATTTAAGGAAAATGAAAAATAAATTTGATTGAAAAGGGTTGGTATCGGGCTCGTATTTTGGTTTCGATGCCCTGTACAGGTCTTATATGTTGTTTAAGCGCTTCCTGTAAAGTTTGGTTGAAAACGGATGTCGTTTGACGTGTTCCGGGCTTAAAATGGTTAATTTGAAGTCTTATGAAATTTGGAAGAAATCATGGATTATGAGGCTTAATTTATTGTTTTTGATGTTATTTTGGCGATTTGATCATATGGTTAAGTTCGTAGGATGTTATTGAGTTAGTGTATGTGTTTGGTTAGGAGCCCCGAGGGCTCAGGAGTGTTTCAGGGGTGTCTCGGAGTGATTTCGAACTTAGAAAAGTTTCGGAAACAAATTGCAGAAATAGTACCCCGTGAATAGTACCGTGAACAGTACTATTTGAACAGTACCACCTGAACCGTACCATGAACAGTATCCCGTGAAGAGTAAAAACACGTGAATAGTACCGATGATTTTCTGGACAGAACATTATGTTCTAAAAATGGGACAAAGACCCATTTTCCATTTTTAACGAATCGGAGCTCGGGAAGAGGAGATTTTCGGGATATTTTTAGAGAAAACAATGGGGTATGTGTTCTTAACTTAATTCTGGTTAGATTACCCGAATCTGTTACTAGTTTTGGAATTTAATTGGTGATTTTTGTTGAGAAAATCTTGAAAACCCTCTTGGTTTAATTTGAAGATTTGACGGTTGAGTTGATGTCGGATTTTGCTAAAATTGTTATGGTTGGACTCGTAGTTGGATGAGGTTTCATATTCTGTCATTTTTATCGGGTTCCGAGATGTGGGTCCACGGACAAATTTTTAGTGCAATTTTGGATTTTAAATGGGAAATGTATAATTTCATATGGAATTAATTCCTATAATTTTTATTGACTTAATCAAATTGTTTATGACTAAATTTGAGAATTTCGAGCACGAATTTGCAAGGCAAAGGCTTGTTGGAATTTTGAATTGGTTGCAAAGCGAGGTAAGTGTTTGGCCTGCCCTAACTTGAGGGAATATGAGTT
The DNA here is from genome assembly GCA_026770625.1 of Nicotiana glauca. Taxonomy (NCBI): domain Eukaryota; kingdom Viridiplantae; phylum Streptophyta; class Magnoliopsida; order Solanales; family Solanaceae; genus Nicotiana; species Nicotiana glauca. The sequence continues at coordinate 76,433 of MU761512.1, read as the reverse complement.
GAGTCGTACTTGTTATTTGCTACTTGTCGAGTGCGACGTATAGGCATGGTAACCAGTATCCATACGTCGGTGTCGAGCATGACCGTGGGTCTTAAATTGATAAATTTCGTATTCTTAATTAATTCTATGAAAGACTTATTCGTTGAGCCTTGACACCGAGTATTTGTTTTCCTTTGCCGGTAATAAATTGTGATTAATTGTTATTGGTTTCCCTTGCCGGTAATAAATTGTGACTTATTGTTATTGGTTTCCTTGCCAGTAACATATTGTACACTATATTAAAAGTAATATGGGAGCGGGTGGTACGCCTAACACAAGATATGAATTGCAATGGGAGTGGGTGGTACGCCTACCACAAATTACATTGAAATAGAAGCGAGTGGTACGCCTATCACAAATTAAATTGATTATTTATTATTGGTCTCCGTTGCCGGTAACATATTGTGCACTGTGTTAAAGATGAAATGGGAGCGAGTGGTATGCCTACCACAAATGATATTGAGATGGGAGCGGGTGGTACGCCTACCACAAGATATGAATTGAAATGGGAGTAGGTGGTACGCCTACCACAAGATATAAAATAAAATGGGATCGGGTTGCATGCTTGCAACAAGATGAGTTGAACTCGAAAGTGGCTTTAATTCCTTTACTCTATTTCTGCTATTATATTTTGTTGCTACCCCATAGCATGTTTCCTATTCCCTAATATTATATATTGTTTCCTGTAATTTCTTGTTGTATATATATATTTTAAACTACACTGGTTTATGTGAGTGTCTGGTTCTAGCCTCGTCACTACTTCGCCGGTGTAGGCTAGACACATACTAGCACATGGGGTCGGTTGTGCTGATACTACACTCTGCGCTCTTTTTGCGTAGATACAGGTTTCGGACAGTAGCAGCAGTAGTGCGAGCGCTAGCATTTAGATCAGCGAGACACCGAGGTAGCCTTGCAGGCGTACGCAGGCCGGCTTCTCCTCTATCTTATTTTCAGTCTATTATCTCATATATTTGAGACAAAACAATTTTATATTTCTTTAGAACGGTTGTGTTTGGTATTCTTAGAAGTTCGGGAGTATTGTGACACCGGTCTTGGGTAGAAGTTTATGTTTGTATTTATGTATCGCATATAGTATGATTTACTTAAGTCTTCCGCTAAATTAATTTATTCTGCTGTGATTATATTATTATTGCTAAATTATTAAAATGAGAGTTGTTAATAATAGAAAGATAAGTAGGAGTTGGCTTGCCTAGCTTCCACTAGTAGGCGCCATCACGACTCCCGATGGTGGAAAATCTGGATCATGACAATATTCGAGTTCCTATGGTCATGAGCAAAGTTTATCTTCGAAAAATTTTGGATTTCGGGCACATGGGCCCGAGGGCATTTTTGTCAACTTTTTGTTTGGGGTTAGGAATTATTATAAATTGGGTTGTAAAGTATAATTGAACATATATTAATGGATTTGTATGATCGTGGTCTAGTTTTGGAGCATTGTGCGTTGGTTCAAGTCCTCGGAAGAATGTGGAATGCCGGTTATGAGTCTTCGGAGCGAGGTGAGTCTCCTTTCTAATATTATGAAGGGTAATTTACCCCATAGGTGAGTTAAATTGGTTATGTGCTCCTATTTGTGGGGGCTATATACGCACGAGGTGACAATAGTCCGTGCGTAGCTACTATTATGCTATTGTCCGGGTAGTCTAGGACCCAAAAGCATGTTATAATTGAATTAGTTATGAACCCATTGATGGCTTGAATTGCTTAAATCTAATTAAATTAATGAATAAATTTTCAAAAGACTTAAGATACGTTTTCTCAAACTATTAAAGAGAATTGGGCTTTCTTGGATATTTGCTACAGGTTGACTTCTTGACTGCTTGTCTGTCTGTGTGTGTTTATTCTGGAACGTGCCAAATGCCTCGACAGATTAATAGATGCATCTATAGGCACGTCGTCGACCCTTGACAAGTGCACATTTATTTATGTTGGATCGAGCCGTCGCCTCGGTGTGATTTGCGCATGCTTGTATTGCTGCCTGGAAACTTATTTAAGTCTTTACATGCATCACTCTAGCTCGAGACCATTTTGTTAATAATGAAAAGGAACTTCAAAAACTTTCCTATAAAATAATTATGTGATTACTTGTTTCCTTTATCTGGACTAAAAATTATGTTTATAAAATAAATCCATTGTTTAATATATATGTTAAGGATAAATAATCATTGGACTATTAGAGAGTGTCAAAGTCGACCATCTCGTCTCTACCCCTTCGGGAATAGGCGGGATACACATTAGGTACACGTTGTTATTGTACTCATACTATACTTGCAGTGCATTTTGTTTCATAGGTATGTAACTCCAATGGTCTACTAGGCATAGTGGTGCGGATGATTCTGGGACTGGGTGAGCTGCATCATTCGAGACGGCTGCAGCTATAGCGATCCCTTCCTTTGTACTGTATTTACTTTCCGTTCATTGTATTCCGGACGGATGTTGTATTTTATTTTTTTTATCAGTACATGCTCATGCACTTGTGACACCGGGTTCTGGGATAGTTTGAAATATTGTATTAATTGCTTACCTTTTAAATTTTATTGAAACTATATTCTTTTAAATTTCTAAATAATGAAGGAAAAAGCCTGTATTTCAAAAGTGTTAAAACGAGATTTAATTTAGTATTTGAGTTGGCTGGCCTGACAGCGGTTTCCGGCGCCACCACGGCCCTTTGTGGATTTTGGGTCGTGATAATTATATTAAAAGGAGAGTAGTGAAGCATATAGTTAAGCCAAGTGGCAAGCTAAAATGAAGCCACTTGACAATTTTAAGACAACATTAAAAATTTAAAGTATAAATAAAAATATATTTAATAGAAGTAGTAGTCCAAGATTTTCTAAAGTGAATTTCATTCTTGAAGACCTAAAAACATTTGTGTATAATTCAGTTATGCAAATGGAAGGACGCAATCTATGCAAATGAAAGACCTAAGCTATTAAGTGAATTTCATTCTTTAATGTAAGGACACAATCTATAGTAAGCAAACCAATATACTATAACTATATGTATCATTAACTAAATTTGTGTATAACTCAATTATGGTAGGTATCTTTTTTTTAAAAAGAATCAATTAAAATTTCGTTTTGTATCTTACATATTAACTTTAAGTTGAAATAATAATTCTATATTTATTATAAGCTTTGTATCTAACTTTATTTGTGAATAATATACATTAATATATATATATATATAGGTATCTTTAATAAAATTTTGTGTATAACTCAACTATGGTAAGTATTCTCTTTTAAGAAAGAAATAATTAAATAAATATTTTTATCTTACATCTATATTATATTAAAAAAGGACTAAAATCTTTAAGAAACAATTAATAATTAAATTAAAAATGTTCTCTTTTTAATGACGAAAGTAGAATTTTTTGGACACACACACACAAAAAAAAAAAGGACGCAATTTTCATTAAGCAAACCAATATACTATAATTATAGGAATCTTTAATTAAATTTGTGTATAATTTGTTATGGTAGGTATTCTTTTTTGAGCAAGAATCAATTAAAATTTCGTTAAAAATCTTACACATTAATTTTAAGTTGAAATAATAATTCTTTATTTAGTGCAAAATTTATATCTAACCTTATTTGTGAACAATAAACATTATTATTGGTATCTTTAATTAAATTTTGTGTATAATTCAGTTATGATAGGTGTTCTTTTTTAAGAAAATAATAATTAAATAAACATTTTGTATCTTACATCTATATTATATTAAAGTAGAATTGAAAAATGAACAAGAGGACAAAGGAAAAAGACAAGACAAAATTAAGGCTTGGTGGTTAACAAATTTTAATTAACCACAAAAAATAACGTTGAAAATTTAAAAAAAAAGCCAAAAGCTAAAAAATTAAGATCCGTATCATTTCTTGCGCACTCACTCATACAAATTGATTACACATACCTTTTTTTAAATATTAGGATTTTAGATACTTAAAAATTAATTTACTACGACAGTCTTTCCTTAGAAATTTTTATTTAAGAAACTTTTGGTTAGGTTTGGCTTCTCTACATTGCTTAGGGTTTAGCTTCCACACAAACTTATGCAAAGTATGGCTCCAAACTATAACTATATCAGTGAAATATAAATGTCCAAAATGAGTTGGAATTTGAAGGTTCGAGTTGTTAGATTGTGGCACGTTCCAGACCACAAAAAACTAAAAAATTTTAAATCAATTGAATTAATTATTCAAGATGAAAAGGTGCATACTCTTTTACATGTTATTTTGTTACTTCAATTTCTTTTCAAATTTTTATTTTAGGGAGATCGAATTCATGCAACTATTGGAAGAGCTGTTATGCGTATTTTCAAAATAAAAATACATGAAATGGGATTGTATATTATAAAAAATTTTGTGGTTGGACCAAACAATCTGAAAATTAAGACCAACAAGCATAAATTAAAACTGATATTTTTCTCATAGAACGAGTGTGGATAAAATTAGTGATCCACGGTTTAGTTTGAATTTCTTCAACTTTAAGCCTTATGAGCATCTCACAAATCAACTTGAGATTGATGAGATGAACTATTCGGTATTTACCTTTCGCTATGTTTTGTTAAATATTTTATAACCTTATTTATGACTATTTATTTAAATATGGCAGATGTCATAGGAGAAGTTATTGGTCATGCTAATGTAGAATCGTACAATCAAGGTGGTAAAACAAGTACCTTTATGAACTTCGAGCTTGAGGATCACGAGTACGCTTGCAACCATGAATTGAATTAGTTAAAGATTCAATTACTATTATTTTCTCATTATTAATTTGTGCATTTTAAATATAGGAGGAACCACTACAAGAAAAAGCCTTATTTAAGACCAACTTTTAGGGACGAGCTAATAATCCCGTCGCTAATAATATATCTATTGCGAGGAGATTATATTATGGTCCTTCATGCTTTATTTTATTACAAAGATATAAAATATGATCCCTAAAAAAAGAATAACTGCTCCCAAATTATAATTGAGGAGCCTTGATGTGAGAGAGTACCGCCAAATCTAATATCAAAATATTAAAAAATTATTATTTTCTAAAATAAGGCTCCAAAAATAAAAAGGAAAAGGCTCTAAAAATTAAAAACAAAGGTTCTGTATCTCAAAACCGCATCAGCTCTCCTCTGCCCTAATCTCCACCTGCTATCCGCATCAGCTCTCCTTTGCTCTAATCGCGCGTTCATCTGTGTATTGAGAAAATACAGATTGTGAATCTGGTGTTGTGTACGAATTCAAATCTGCCCTACTTTCCATCTCGCTCATTTGAGAATCCAAGGTATGCCTCCTCTTTCATCGCCCGTTCTGTTTCTTCTCTAACTGTTGTTGTAGTGAAGTTTAGTTATTTGTTTAATCCTTAAAACTGGCAAAGAAAAGAAAACAAAAGTTCATGTCATCTTTGATTTTGTTTTCACTAATATTAGCGTAGTTTCAGAAACTTGAGAGGATTTCATTATTTAGTTGCTAAGTTTATCTTTTTTTCATAATCTGGTATTTTTTTCATAATCTGGTATGTTTTTCGTTTCTATAATCAGTGGAAAGCTTATTGGGTTGGGATTCCTAATTTTATAATTTAATTTTCTGAAGTGTATTCATCATTTCATCCAGATAAAACTCTTTTTGTATTCCTTTTTAGTGCACTGATGCATTTTACTCAAAGGCATTAAAAATTAGGACTTTGTGTAGGAAATCAATATAAATATTTTCATCATTCTGATAGATGCATGTATGATGGGTCTCAATTAAGCGCACGCCATTTTAGGAACCATTATTTTACTTGATTTTGTTTTAAAAATGAAGAACTAGAGTATGACCTTCCTTATGGCGATCTGTTCTGTTGAATGATTCTGGAAGTGTTATGATCTTTTCTATGGAATTAATCTGTGTAACATTTCTGTTCAGGGTTGGTATCACATTGGTGCCGGCTATAAGAAACCATGTATGAATGTTTTAGGAACCAACATCTTTAATTACAAGTTAATTTATAATCTTTTCTCTAGATTAGTACCATCTGATTGTATATTGCAATGTATTAACTGAAAATAGAGGAGCCCAGTCCACTGGAGAGTGCGACCTTAGAGTTGAAACCAGTTGTGTGAATCATAGTATTTTTCTTGTCTTTTATCTTTTTTTTTAATGTAATTTTTATTTACTCTCTAAGGTTATGGCACCTAGTAAGTAATGGATGCAACTTATTGATAATCGGCTCGATGAAGCCTATTTAATCGGAGTGTAAAAGTTTTTGCATTATGCTTTTCAGAAAATATGAGAAGAATATGAAATACGATGTCCCCGTGTCAAATGTTGTAATACAACTTTAGGAACTCGTAAGACAGTTGAGACACATTTGAAAGTATATTGAATAATTCAAAATTATACTTTTTCGTATCATCACGGAAAAAATTTAGGTGAGCCACTGTCAGAATCAGAAGATGAAGATGGTGATGAACTAGAAGAATGTGAAAATGAAGATGAAGTAGAAGAACTGTTGAGAGATCTATATCCTAATATTGATGGAAGAACTGTGAACACTGATTGTGATGATTTAATTGAGGAGGAACCAAATATTGAAGCAAAAAGATTTTATAGGCTATTGAAGGATTTCGAGCAGCCACTGTACCAAAATTCAAAAGCTTTAAAGCTTTCCTCTTTGATTAAATTGCTTCACATCAAAAGTATGGGTCGTTGGAGTAATGAGTCATTTGCAATATTATTGAAAATGTTAAAAGAGGAGTTGTTACCTAATGGTGCCAATTTCCAAAATCATATTATGAGGCAAAGAAGATAATTCAAGACCATGGCCTTTCCTACAAGAAAATTGATGCTTGTACTAATGATTGCATGTTATACTGGAAGGAGGTTAGCTTACTTGATTCTTGAAAAGTTTGTGGTGCGTCTAGATGGAAAATAGATAGACATAGCGGGGAAACAAGGAATAAAAAAGGTAATAAAATGGCATCAAAGACTTTACACTATTTTCTATTAAAGCCTAGGCTTCAGAGATTGTTTATGTCTACAAAGACATCTACTTTAATGACATGGCATAAGGATAAAAGAGTTTATGATGAAATAATGAGGCACCCAACTGATTCAATGGCGTGGAAGTCATTTGATGAACTTCATCCTTCATTTGCGGCTGAGCCTCGTAATGTCCGACTTGGACTTGCTAGTGATGGATTTTAACCATTTCGGAATTCAACAACCTCATATAGCATTTGGCCTGTGGTTCTTATTCCTTCTAATTTACCACCTTGATTATGTATAAAATAAGAAAATTTTATTTTATCAATGCTTATTCCAGGTCCAAATAGTCCAGAAGATGCAATTGATACATATCTTCAACCTTTAATAGAGGGATTGAAAGAGTTGTGGGAAGTTGGCATTGGGACCTTTGATGCATCATCTAAACAAATTTTTAAGTTGCATGCTTCTTTGTTATGGACCATCAATGATTTTCTAGCCTATGAAAATTTATCTGGATGGAGTACAAAAGGAAAATTGGCTTGCCCATGTTGCAATAAAGACACATTCTCAATTGGATTGGCTAATAGTAAGAAGCAATGCTTTATGGGTCATCGACACTACCTTCCTCTTAGCCATAAATGGAGGAATGACAAGGATTCGTTTGATGGTACAAAAGAGAAAAGGCTCCCAACAAAAAAGCGTTATGGTATTGAGATTCTTAATCAAGTGCAAGATCTTTAAGGGCTATACTTAACAAAGGATCCAAAGAAAAGGAAGAAGATATCACATAAAAATCGAAAGGATAATTGGAACAAGAAAAGTATTTTTTTGAACTTCCATATTAGAAGTCTCTCTTGTTGCAACATAATTTGGATGTTATGCATATTGAAAAAAATATATGTGATAATATTATGGGAAAAATCATGAATATCAAAGGAAAGACCAAGGATACAATTAAAACACGATTAGACTTGCAAGACATGAATATTAGGCCAGAATTGCACCCCATCCAAAGAGGGGAGAAAGTTGAAGTTCCAACTGAATGCTACACATTGTCTCCCGAAAGTTAGCACAAATTATGCCAATTCCTAAATAATTTAAAGGTTCCTGATGGGTTTTCATCTAATATTTCTCAATGTGTGAACCCGAAAGATCACAAGATATCTGGGTTAAAAAATTATGATTGCCATGTTCTTCTGCAACATATACTCCCCCTTGCACTTCGTGGTATGTTATCCAAAGAAGTGTGTGAACCACTTATTGAGTTATCTTTGTTCTTTAATGTGGTTGGATCAAAGGAGTTAAGGGTCGATGACTTGAAACAAATTGAAGCACAAATTCCCATAACACTTTGCAAGTTAGAAAAGGTCTTCCTTCCTACATTTTTCGATGTCATGGTGCACTTGCCTATTCATTTATCTAGTGAAGCTGAGATTACTGGACCTATTCTGTAACGACCCAACCGGTAGTTTTGAGCCCTAGTGCATCGTTTAGCAGTCGGAGGCCATGAACAACTTCATTTCAGGTGTTATGACTTATACGCGTGGTCGGAATTGAATTTCGGGAAATTCAGAGTTGATTTGGGAGGAGAATTCTCATTTCGGAAGCTTAAAATTGAAAGAATGAACTAGGATTGGATTTTTGAGTAAAAAATCTCGAAATTGGGATCTGAAGGTTCTAGAAGGTTCGTATGATGATTTTAGATTTGGGCGTATGCCCGGTTCGGGTTTTGGATAATTCGGGAGCATTTTGGCGCCTATTATGGAAGTTAGCATTTTGGAAGAAATTTCCTAAGTTTGGCTTGAAATGCATTTCAACCTTATCGATGTCCATTTGGGATTCTGAGACTGGGAGTAGCTATGTATGGCGATTCTGGAGTTGGGAGCGCGATCGAAAGTGAATTCGGAGGTCCGTAGGTCATTTTGAAGCCATTTGGCTAAAGATAGAAATTTGAAGGTTTTTGAGAAGTTTGATTAGGAGTGGACTTTTTTATATCGGAGTCCGAATGTGATTCTGGAAGTTCGAGTAGGTCCATTATGTCAAATACAACTTGTGTGTGAAATTTGAGGTCAATCGGACATGATTTGATAGGTTTAAACGTCGGAAATAGAAGTTGGAAATTTCAAGGTTCATAAATCTTGGATTGGAGATCTATTGATGATTTTAGCGTTGTTTGATGTGATTTGAGGCATCGAGCAAGACCGTAATGTGTTTTGGGATTGGTTGGTAGGTTTGGTGGAGGTCCCAAGGGCCTCTGGTGTGGTTAAGATCGAGTCCGGAGTTTGAAGAAGGGGCTGGGGCTGCTGCTTTTGGTATTTCTGCTTCTGCGGATTTGGGAATGCAGAAGCGGCCCCGCAGAAGCGAAGAAGAAGCCGCAGAAGCGGCTGGAGTTGGAGTAGCCCAGGACCGCAGAAGCGGCCTAAGATCTGCAAAAGCAGAACCTCATATGCGGTGGGCCGTCCGCAGAAGAGGAAAGTGGGCTGGAGCGCAGGACCGCAAAAGCGGAACCGCATAGGCGGAAATAATTCCGCAGAAGCGAAAATAGCTGGGGCAGAATGGTTGTTTTAAAAATCGGATATTTTGCCATTTCTCTCATATTTTTCATGGCTTGGGCAATTTTTGGGGAGCTTTGAGAGGGGGTTTTCATCATCAATGATAAGGTAAGTCCTTCCCACCTATTTTGAGTTGAATATATCAATTATGTATGGATTTGAGTATGGAAATTGTAGAAAAACTTGGGGTTTGAGGGAAGACCTAGAAAATTAGTGTTCTTGAATTTTGACCACGATTTTGAGTATGGAATTAAGAGAAAATCATATATTTGAATTATTGAGTTCATGGGTAAACTTTATATTCGAGAAATTTCGGATTCCGGGCATGTGGGACCAAGGGCATATTTGTCAACTTTTCGTTCGGGGTTAGGAATTGTTACAAATTGGGTTGTAAAGTTTAATTGAGCATATATTAATGGATTTGTATAATCATTGGCTAGTTTTGGAGCATTGTATGTTGGTGCAGGTCTTTGGAAAAATTTAGAAAGCCGGTTATGGGTATTCGGAGCGAGGTGAGTCTCCTTTCTAATCTTTTGAGGGGGAATTGACCCCATAGGTGAGTTAAATTAGTTATGTGCTCCTATTTGTGGGGGCTACGTATGCACGAGGTGATGAGAGTCCGTGTGTAGCTAGTATTATTCTATTGTCCGGGTAGTCTAGGACCCAAAAGCATGTTATACTTGGATTATTTGCGAACCCATTGATGGCTTGAATTGCTTAAATCACATTAAATTAGTAAGTAAATTTCAAAAGGATTAAGCTTCATTTCTTAATAATTGTTAAAGGATAATTGGTTTTATCTGAATAAATGTCCCCCGATAAGTCCCTAATTGATTGATTGAGTATGTATTCCTTATGTGTACCTGCGTCGCATGCATGATTTGCGAGCATGTTATATGTTTACTTTTGGAATGGGCTGAACGCCTCAGCAGATTAAATAGATACATCTATGGTACGGGTCGTTCGACCCTCAGCAGTGCATAATTTATATTTCTGTTGGAGCGGCCCGTCGCCTCGGCATGATTTGCACATGTTTGTGCTGCTGCCTTGAACTTATTAAAGTTGTTACTGCCTCACCCTGGCTCGAGATTAATTTGTTGATAATAAAGAGGAATTTTTGAAATTTCCTATGAAATAATTACATGTTTACTTTTTCCCTTATTCGGATTAAAATCATGTTTATAAAATAAATCCACCTTTTAATATATATATTAGGAATAAATCATTACTAGACCATTAGTGAGTGTCAAAGTTGACCATCTCGTCTCTACTTCTTCGAGATTAGGTAGGATACTCATTGGGTACACGTTGTTTTCGTACTCATACTACACTTGGTGTGCATTTTTGTTGCACAGGTATATGTAACTCCAGTGGCCTACTGGGCATAGCAGCACGGATGATTCTGGGACTAGGTGAGCTGCATCATTCGAGACGGCCGTAGTTATAGAAGTCCCTTCCATTGTACTATATTTACTTCCTGTCCACTGTATTCCGAACGGATGTTGTATTTTATTCTCTTATCAGTAGATGCTCATGCACTTGTGACACCGGGTTCTGGGATGGTTTGAAGTATTGTAATAACTGCTTAACATTTAAATTTGATTTGAGACTATATTCTTTAAATTTCTAAATTGGAAGGAAAATCCTAGATTTTAAAAGTGTTAAAACGATATTTTGATTAAAAAATTTGGTTGGCTTGCCTGACAGCAGTGTCCGGTGCCACCATGACCCTTAGTGAATTTTGGGTTGTGACAATATGGTATCAGAGCCAGGTTCCCGTCGGTCTCATGCGTCATGAGCAAGTCTAGTAGAGTCTCGCAGATAGGTACGAAGATGTCTGTACTTATCCTTGGGAGGCTACATGGTTGTTAGGAGTACTTCCTTTCTTGGTTTAATTATCATGCGATTCGATTCCTTTGAGGCTTATGCCTTTGATTCCTTCCTACTCAATCTTATGCAACGCGAGAACTTGTTAGAAATCGAGAATTGAAGAATTGATATGGCACTACAAATGTGGTGCGGAATGATTCTCCCGGTATAGTTGATTGGACTATTATAGTAGCCTTATGGAAGAATATTCTATTGTTTCAGCTCAGTAACAGAACTTCTAAGAGCCTTGAGGCTAGGCACCGACTGCCGTGATGCTTATGAGCAATTATTCCGCAGTATTATTGTGATTGTAGGATGTTGCCCGCGAGCCGGGATTCAGTATTTTATTCCCGGCAAGGGAAAGGCAGTTGGACTAAGGATGGTCAGATATGGGCTGGTGGAAGAATGGGACCTGGTATTTGCAAGTGTGATGGAGCTTTCTTCTATGATGGGGCATCGTGGCCCTAATGGAACATACCAAGTTCATCGATGTTATAATATGCTACAATTCGCCTTTAAGGCAAGATATTGTGAAATGGTATTGGAGATGCAACGGTTAGATATCGCATGGTGCGGTAGTTTAGGATCGAATCAGAATTTCTAATGTTGACGGTTTGATAAAGATGACCTTTGGAAAGGTTTAAAGTTAGCAGCAATTGTAGGTTCAAGTGCCACGAAGATGGAGTTAGTTTAAGGCAGCGAAGGAGAAGGAAAGATTAAGGCAAGACATGTGGGAAGTGTCAGGTGGTGTCAAAATTTCATAGAAGGCCAGGTATATGAAGCAACGGTCAAGTAGTTGATTAAAGAAGCGAGTTTGCCCAAACTGGGAGAGTGGCGAATGTTGCATATGGGCTTGGTAGTAGGATGACTGCACACCAAAGGAGACTTTGGAATGATCTGAGATTTTAGCGACTGGCCATTGAAGTCTGCGGATGTAAATTGAAGTATGGGCCATTATGTAGTAGGAGATTTGGTATAACGGGAAGGAGCTGCTTGAAATGAAAAAGGGCGCAGCATAACTCCGAATTTGGAAAGGTGTTGCCGCATATTTAATTGATGTTCATGAGGAGTGAATGAATTGGTGCTGCTAGAGAGTGAGCTTGGAATCAGGATTTAGTTGTTGATGTCATAGTGATTGTATCCCGTGCAGCAGCATTTGGAAGGTGTCAGGAAGTGATTTCCACAGACGGGTTATTTCCCACGAGCAGATTAGCGGTCACGTTTTTAGCAAAGCTTCTGCAAAGAATTATATTAGTTATCTAACAAAGAGATCGCTCGTGCAAATGTGGACGATGATTCAGAATATGAAAGATGGGGATTTATAGAAAGATTCTGAGAATTTACGGTAGACGATTGTGTAAGGTTATGTCAACAAGAGATAAAGGGTTCTGGTGAGTTCCAGAGTTATGTAATAGTGGCTTCAAGCTAAGTGGGAGAGTCCCAACTCCTAAGATTGGGTTGCATGGTTAACTGCTTGCGAGGTTTCCATTTATCTGCATATCGATGGGTTGTTTCAGCTACGGGACCATAAGTGGTAATTTGAGCAAATGAATTGTTGGAGGCATGCTATGGTCGGCCATATCGATGGGTTGTTTCAGCTACAGGACCATAAGTGGTAATTTGAGCAAATGAATTGTTGGAGGCATGCTATGGTCGGCCTTATTGGCTCATGTTCGAACTTGGAAAAAGGTTCAGGATTTATGCCTTGTATAGATACAAGTTTCAGAGGAAGTGATTTTGACAGGTGCTTCATCGAGAGAGTATTCGTGTGTTATAAGATTTATGGAGTGAATTATATTCGGGACTGAATCAGAGCGGGTGGCTCTCAATAATGGTCCTAGTGAATTCAGAAGTTAAAGTGTGGTGCCCAATGATTTCGAGCCTATGAGTACAGTTAAGTATCAAGCTTTGTAGCAGCTTATGAGAAGGTGTCCAGAATGTTCTATGATATTTTGACTTGTGGTGTAGCATTTAAGTGATATGAAATAGTTCGTGGGAATTGAGATAGCCTGGTCTCGTGATTCAAGGTCACTCGGGGTGAGTGTAGATGGTGTATGTTATGTGTTGAATGAAGTTAGTATTATTTCTAAGGCAATCAAGGATAAATTGGAAGGAGGTAGGTTGATTAGCCAAAGTTGAATTGGCATATTAGGGTAAGTGATCAGTTCATTCAGCGTGATCAAGTTATGCGTATGATTTGTGGCGGTACGTGTGAGGTTTGTCGGCCGTCGTAATTGACGTTATTCAGAGGCATTTTTCTATTATGGCTCGTTATGTGGAGACGGATTCCGGAAGGGCTATGGTGGCTTGGACCAATACTTAGATGCTTGCATATTCTACGGTTATGAGAATTTACCTGTGTGATACAATGGTTCTCCTGAAGTGAATTAAGTGAAAAGTTCTTATATGATGAAGTGTTAAAATATTAATGGTTTCAGAGTTATGGTGAAAATTATGTTCTACCGTATATTGGCACGTCGGCTGCAGTGAGTACCATGGAATTCGAAGTGAGGATCAAGGTTGTGGCTTGGTGCTGGTAAGGATATCACGAGCTCGGATGAGCAAGAAAAGGGTGAATTGTTTAAAGTAAATTGGTATTGTCTTCACCGTCACCTGAGATCGATGTGTTATGAAAGATGCTTTGCATCTTGGTTAAGGATTCTTGATCGCTTTTCAGCGTTAGTGCGGCGGATGGTTTAGATGTGCAAAACTGTTATTTATTTCGGAAGATTGTGGGAGCGTGCCCCACGGGAAGATTGTATAAGAGTGACCTGTAGTCACTTGATTGACTAAAGATTTGAACCAAGTATGAGGATTGTGGTAATATCATTAATTTGAGAATTTATGCCTAGAGGGCACTTTATTTATTGGGTTATGAACTGAGGAGGTTGCTCCAGTTATGATGGTTGTTCTTATGTGTTTTGAGGAAAAGGGAGTTACTATGGACCTTTGAAAAGTTATTAGCCATGTTGGTGCAATCAGAAATTAGCTTGAGATCAGTGGATTGATTTATATGTGAGCAGGGCTTTATATCAGGCCAATTGTGTTCATTTCAGCGAGCGTTTCTTGTGGAGGAACAGTCGGGGTGTTATTTTGTCATCAACTATTCCAGGCGATGATGTATTGCGCCATATGAGTTGTGAGACGGCTTGGTAAATTTTTATGTATTGAGGTTCCGCGTGGCGATGATGTTATATGAGCAGAATGGCTCTTGAGATTCAGATCTTTTATCGCACCTCATTTGTGCCCGAGTTTGTGGATTATAGCGTTATGTCTCCCCAGGGAATGGTATTATACATTTAGTGTGTTTATGACCGATATTCGATATTTGTATTGTAATGAGCAGATTTAGCTCGAAGTGCAATCTCCTTATGTGAGATCTATGTGTGGATTGGGTGGCACGCCGCCATGGGTATGTTATTTGGATCGGGTTGTGCACCACAACAGTGTGATGTTGAGTCTAGTTTTCTATATGCTATTTTTGTGTGTTTCGCTTCCTATCTTTTAAGGAAAGTCCGTATTAGTGCGGGGGTTAGGTAATTATTTCCAGAGTTTGATTTCCTATTTGTGTTGTGTTCGGATTGGTGGCCTGTTGGAACATTGTGGCGTCGTATGAGACCTTTGATCGCATTCGGAGTGGCTTATTTCCTGAGCAGTTCGTATTGGCTGAGACGGGATTATGGGATTTAGGATCAGTGCAATCTGATTATATGAAGTATATTAAGGAGCAAAGATCATTATTTGGTTTAGAATGTGTTAATGTTTCTTGTGGGAAGTATAGACTCAATGATTGGTTGACTCGGCAGTTTATTATGAATTTTGGCACATCTCATCCGTCGTGGTGGTACTGTAAGGTTAGAATAAGACTTGCGTGTGTCATGATATGCAATGAGAGCATCTGATTCGTTGAATTTTGGCTAAGTTGATCTGAAAATATTATCGTGGTCCTGTGGATTAAGTGTTGCAAAGTAAGAATCCAGCAAAGTTATGCAGTCATGTTTGGGTACAACGTGTAGTAATTGATATGGTGATCGTATGTTGGAAACAGGCCTGACATAGAATTTCGGATGTTGGAATCGGGCTCTAAGGCTTATTTTCTTGAATAAAAGGGAACATCTTCAGAATTTATTGAGCTAGTGCGCTTAGCTAAGTTGTGGTAGCGCGGGAAGGTGCATGAGGTGCTAAATAGTGATTTCAAACTACTTCAGCATAGTTCTCAACACGTTCGAGGACAAATATATGTTTAAGTAGGAGAGAATGTAACGACACGGCCGATCGTTTTGAGCCCTAGCGCGTAATTCAACAGTTTAAGGCCATTAGCAGCTTCATTTCAGGTGTTATGACTTGTACGCGTGGTCGGAATTGAATTTCAGGAAGTTCAGAGTTGATTTGGGAAGAGAATTCTCATTTCTGAAGCTTAAAGTTGAAAGAATGAATTAGGATTGGATTTTTTAGTAAACGATCACAGAATCGGGATCTGAAGGTTTCAGCGGGTTTGTATGATAATTTCGAACTTGGGCGTATACCTAGTTCGGGTTTTGGATAACCCGGGAGCGTTTTGACTCCTATTGTGGAAGTTAGCATTTTGTAAGAAATTTCCTAAGTTTGGCTTCAAGTGTATTTCAGCCTTATCGATGTCCGTTTGGGATTCCGAGACTGGGAGTAGCTCCGTATAGTGATTCTGGAGTTGGGAGTGTGATAGGAAGTGAATTCGGAGGTCCGTAGGACATTTTGAAACCATTTGGCTAAAAATAGAAATTTGAAGATTTTTGAAAACTTTGACCAGAAGTGGACTTTTTGATATCAGGGTCAAAATCTGATTCCGGAAGTTGGAGTAGGTCCGTAATGTCAAATACGACTTGTGTGCAAAATTTGAGGTCAATCGGACATGATTTGATAGGTTTAAATGTCGAAAATAGATGTTGGAAATTTCAAGGTTCATAAAGCTTGGATTGGAGGTCGATTGTTGATTTTAGCGTTGTTTGATGTGATTTGAGGCCTCGAGCAAGTCCGTAATGTGTTTTGGGATTGGTTGGTAGGTTTGGTTGAGGTCCCGGGGGTCTCGGGTGTGGTTAACGGATCGAGTCCGGAGTTTGAAGAAGGGGCTGGGGCTGATGCTTCTGGTATTTTTGCTTCTGCGGATTTGGGACCGCAGAAGCTGCCCCGTAGAAGCGAAAAAGAAGCCGCAGAAGCGGCTAGAGGTGGAGAAGCCTAGGACCACAGAAGTGGCCCAAGATCCGCAAAAGCGGAACCGTATATACGGTGGGCCGTCCGCAAAAGCGAAAAGTGGGCTGGAGCCTAGGACCGCAGAAACGGCATTTTGACCGCAAAAATGGAACCGCATAGGCGGAAATAATTCCGCAGAAGTGGAAATAGCTGGGGCATAATGGTTGTTTTAAAAATTGGATATTTGGCCATTTCTCTCATATTTTTCATGGCTTGGGCAATTTTTGGGGAGCTTCGAGAGGGGATTTTCATCATCAATGATAAGGTAAGTCCTCCCCACCTATTTTGAGTTGAATATATCAATTATGTATGGATTTGAGTATGGAAATTGTAGAAAAACTTGGGGTTTGAGGGAAGACCTAGAAAATTAGTGTTCTTGAATTTTGACCACGATTTTGAGTATGGAATTAAGAGAAAATCATATATTTGAGTTCGTGAGTTCATAGGTAAACTTTATCTTTGAGAAATTTCGGATTCCGGACACGTGGTCCCAAGGGCATTTTTGTTAACTTTTTGTTTGGGGTTGGGAATTGTTACATATTGGGTTGTAAAGTTTAGTTGAGCATATATTAATGGATTTGTCTAATCATTGGCTAGTTTTGGAGCATTGTGCATTGGTGCAAGTCTTCGGAAGAATTTAGAAAGCCAGTTATGGGTCTTCGGAGCAAGGTGAGTTTCCTTTCTAATCTTGTGAGGGGGAATTGACCCCATAGTTGAGTTAAATTGGTTATGTGCTCCTATTTGTGGGGGCTACGTACGCACGAGGTGATGAGAGTCCGTGCGTAGCTGCTATTATGCTATTGTCCAGGACCCAAAAACATGTTATACTTGGATTATTTGCGAATCCATTGATGGCTTGAATTGCTTAAATCACATTAAATTAGTAAATGAATTTCAAAAGGATTAAGCTTCATTCCTTAAAAATTGTTAAAGGGGAATTGGTATTATGTGAATAAATGTCCCCCAATAAGTCCCTAATTGATTGATTGAGCATGTATTCCTTATCTATACCTGCGTCGCATGCATGATTCGCGAGCAGGATATGTGTTTACTTTTGGAATGGGCCGAACGCCTCAACAGATTAAATAGATGCATCTATGGTATGGGCCGTTCGACCCTCGGCAGTGCACAGTTTACATTTCTGTTGGAGCGGGCCGTCGGCTCGGCATGATTTGCGCATGTTTGTGCTGCTGCCTTGAACTTATTAAAGTTTTTACTGCCTCACCCTGGTTCGAGATTAAGTTGTTGATATTAAAGAGGAATTTTGGAACCTTCCTATGAAAGAATTACATGTTTACTTGTTTCCCTTATTCGGATTAAAATCATGTTTACAAAATAAATCCACCTTTTAATATATATATATATATATATATTAAGGATAAATCATTACTGGACCATTAGTGAGTGTCAAAGTTGACCATCTCGTCTCTACTTCTTCGAGATTAGGCAGGATACTCATTGGGTAAACGTTGTTTTCATACTCATACTACGCTTGGTGTGCATTTTTATTGCACAGGTATATGTAACTCTAGTGGCCTACTGGGCATAGCAGCACGGATGATTCTGGGACTAGGTGAGCTGCATCATTCGTGACAGCCGCAGTTGGAGCAGTCCCTTCCAGTGTACTGTATTTACTTCCTGTCCACTGTATTTCGGACGAATATTGTATTTTATTCTCTTATCAGTAGATGCTCATGCACTTGTGACACCGAATTCTGGGATGGTTTGAAGTATTGTATTAACTGCTTAACATTTAAATTTGATTTGAGACTATATTCTTTAAATTTCTAAATTGAAAGGAAAATCCTAGATTTCAAAGGTGTTAAAACGAGATTTTGATTAAGAAATTTGGTTGGCTTGCCTAACAGCAGTGTCCGGCACCACCACGACCCTTGGTGGATTTTGGGTCGTGACATATTCATTATCGGTGGATGTATCCTGCGGAACGATGGTTATATTTTTTGAAATCTTTGATTTGTAATAGGGCGTGTCCAGAAGGCTCTGTTGCAGAGGGCTACATTGCAAATGGATGTATGACCTTATGTTCACGGTATCTGCATACGATTGACACAAAATTCAATCGACCTGAACGAAATTATTACGAGGGTCTGAAAAAATATAATGGAGGTTTATCTATGTTTTATCAACCTGGAAGTACTCTGGGAGCTAAAGAACAATGTGAGCTTGAAGCAAATGAACTGGAATAAGCACATATATACATACTGAAGAATTGCGATGAACTCATACCGTATCTCGAGTATGGATAGTTCTTTCATATCGTCTCATTTTTCTTATTTCCTTTAGGGTAATTTTTTTATATGACATTTATGGTTCACTTCAAATTTGTAGAGAGTTTGCACAAACATGTGGATACTTTGCAACACTTGTCTGATGCAGAATGGAACCGACAATTTATTGAATGGTTTAAAGTTAGGATGAGTAATACATAAAAATAAAATTTGAATTTTTAATGTTTTATTACTAATTCTAAATTATTCAACTTAATCTTATTGATAGGTTGCACAATTGCATAAAAGAGATGATAGTCGGATCATGGAAGATCTGCTCTCACTTTCACGTGGTCCTACGCAATATAAGATACATTTTAATGGTTACATTGCTAATGGTATAGATTTCACGTAGAAGACTATCTCTACCTAGCATAGAGATTGTAGAAAAATTGTCACGACCCAATTCCCGAACCCGATCGTGATGGCACCTCTCGTGAAGACAAGTCCAGCCAATAGACTAACAATACTTCTTTTAGCAATTACTTAGCATGAATGAGTCAAACAATAGATAACATTATCATAAGTGCGGAGGAAAATGATATAACAGGGAACCATCCCCAACTCAGCCCGAAATTGAGGTGTCACAAGTCACGAGAATCTAAAGAATCCTAATACTATTACAAGATTAGTAATATACTGGTTGGAATTTAATAACAACGGAAGAAATACGGTTCCGCGAACGCTGACGGTCACCTGGCACGGCTACGATAGCAAGATCTCCAATTGGCTCAAAACACGCTACCGGGTGAACAATTACATGCATCTGCACACGAGGTGCAGGGAGTGAAGTGGGTACTCCAACTCAGTGAGTAATAAGAGTAAATAATAGCTGAGCAGCAATAAACCACGTAAAGCAAATCAACATGCTATATAGTACAGTGTAACCCTTTGAGAAAACAAGAAAGACGTGAAAATCCTTTAGAAAATATCTTGACACAGTTCAAAACCTCTTTTGGAAATATCTTTTTTCAACAGTTAAGCAAATGAATGCGGAACAGGTAGTGCAAGTCAGCACAAAAGGCAGCCCCTCGGGCACAACAAGTATGCAAAAATGAGCTCATAAAAAACTCGCCCCTCAGAAGATATTCTTGTTCCTAGTCAGCCATTGTTACCTGACCCGTTTACATCATACAATGTCACTGTCACCACAGTCTAAAATTTATCCTCTTTAAGAGTGATCAGACAATATCAGAACAACAAATAAATATCTCAAGAAGTAACACCAACAACGAATAGTGAACAAATGTATGAATGCAATGCAATGTATATGACGGTACACTCCGGTACCTACTGCGGCATGCATTCCGATCCATTTAACGTCAACGACGCTCACTGGGTGTGTGTACAGACTTCGGAGGGTCTCGTAATGCCCCAGCGCAATATCAGCCATATCGTGGCATCAAACAGGCTCTCGGCCTCAATATCAATATATCATCGCTGCAGCGTGCAACCCGAGCCATCCATATATTCAGAAATCACTATAACACTGCTGCGGCGTGCAGTCCGATCCATGCTCAGTCCACAAATGCACATAAGCCACTTGGGCAATATTAACATGATAGTCCTCAGCTCAAAACCTCAATAAAATATTTTTTAAGTTTTCAAATATTAGAAAACTAGCTGAGTTTGCAAAATAGTATTAAAACCTTGGACCGAGATCAAATAACATTCAAGTAATGCAAAAACAGTGATATCAATCCCCGAAGGATTCACATAGTTGGCACGAAGCCCAAACATGGCAATCAGCGCATATTATGATGATAACAAATGATTTCAGTGAAATAAGCGGTAAAAATCAACAATTGAGATGGACCAAGTTACAGTCCCCCAACGGTGCTCTACCCCACGCTCATATCCGGCGTGCAAGTCACCTCAATACAGCACTATGATATGCAAATCCGGGGTTTCAAACCCTCAGGATATCATTTACAAGTATTACTCACCTCGAACCGGTGAAATCTCTAGCCCGCAATACCTTTGCTCCTTAAACCAGCCTCCACGCGCGTCGTATATAACCAAAACCACAACGAATACATTACAATAGGTTAAGGGAATATAACCAAAATCGAAAAGACTCGAAAAATATCAAAAATCACAAAATTGGCAAAACCCGAGCCCCGGGCCCACTTCTCGAAATCCAGAAAATTTTACATCAATACGATCCTTATCTCACCACGAGTCTATACATATCAAATTCACAAGAATCGGAGTCCATTCGACCCCTCAAATCCTTAGTTTAAGCTCTCTTAAGTTTCAAGCCCTAACCTCCATTTTTAACCTTTAATTCCTTGGGTTTTCAGTGTTAATCCATGTTTATACACAATAATATCATAATCTAAGTCCAAGAATCCATACCTGATGATAGCCCTCGAAACCCTCTTCAAAAATTGCCCAAATTTTCCATAGTCCGAAGTCCAAAATGTTTCTTCTCTTTCAAAATTGTGAAAACGCTGTTCGCTTAAACCCAGCCAGGTCTCCGCTTCTGTGGTCGAAAATCGCTCCTGCGATGTCCGATTTTGCGGACTATCTTCCTCTTCTGCGGAGATTGCCAAGTCCTCAAGGACCGCTTCTGTAACCTCCCCGCCGCATCTGCAGAACCGCCTTTGTGGTCCCTTTTCCGCAGATGCGGAAATGACAGAACCAGAAATTCTTAAACATGTAACAAACTCTAAACTCTCCGTTTAACCACCCGAATCCACCCCGAGGCCCCCGGGACCCCAACCAAAAGCACATACATGTTCTATTACCTTATTCGAACTTTCTCTAATCTTCAAAACACTTTTGTTCACATCAAAATCATCAAATTTCACCAAATCAAAGCCTAAGATTATCAAATTCTTCCGAAACTCACATTCGATAAAAAATCTGACCTAAACACCTCCGATTCAACTGAAATTTTGTACACACATCACAAATCACCTAACGAAGCTACTGCAACTCTCGAAATTCCATTCCGACCCTCGGATCAAAATCTCACCTATCAACCGGATATCGCCAAAATGCTAACTTCACCAATTCAAGCCTAATTCTACACCGAACCTCCAAAATTACTTCCGATTGCTCTCCTAAGCCTCAAATCATCCCCTATATCTAACAGAATTGTCAGAAATCACATCCGAGCCCTCTAACTCACAAGTCAACTTTCGGTTGACTTTTCCAAACCAACCTTTCCTTAAAGAGACTAATTGCCACATTTCCTACCAAATCCAATCTGAGTCAACTCAAACTCACCCAACACATATAATAAATCATGCAGAAACAATAAGCGGGGAAAATGGGACGGAAACACATAAGACGACAGGTCGGGTCATCACATCCTCCCCAAATTAAACCAACGCTCGTCCTCGAGCGTACCCAGAGTTGTCCTAGAAGCCAACCAATAGCTGAATAACCTTTCCAAGCATATACCCGGGGTGATCCCACATCACCCTATCTCGCATAGGTCCGATAACACTACATAGCTGAAATCTCACAACCCACCTAGACCATGACCCGTAGAACCACATCGCACTTTTCGATATTGTACACAAGACCATAACCTCACATCTATACTCAATATAAGTCCGAACCAGCTGTAATAACCTATCCCTGCAACCTCCGGTGCAATTCTATGATATACCACATAGCTCAAACACATGCAGCGATAACTCCCATTCACGACAGCTGTCCACAACAACCATATACCGATAGAAATCTCTTATTAGCTAAAGTCTCATTCCAACACTTTCATATCCTACCAATGATAATGAAACACACAGTAAACTGTAACCATTTCTCAGATCAACCACTCATGAAACCACTTCCCTTTTCACTAATACCACAACAGATTTCCGAACCGAACCTCGATATTATTCTTCCAACAAGCTGTAATCAAATCTATTTGTATTCATTAATGACTCCCACGATCACCTAGAATCCAAAACACCACTCTGGTGATATGACACCTCATCACAGGCCTAAGCTACAACTTGCATAATCCACGCACCAATGAAGGGCGGTCTGAACATACTCAAATTATGACAACTGACTCAAACAAATAAGTTGTAACTCAAACTCCTTAGTACCATCACAACACAAGGCTGGGACCCCGTCCCACATCATTGAAATAGAATACCTGAATCTACCCCGAAGGGTCTAATCTCCACGTAGCCTCGCTACAATGCGCGATCTTATACAAACACTGTTACACATGAAGCACCTCAATTTGCTATACTCGAAATAGACAACCACGCACTATTGATATTTGGAACCCAAACAAATCATTATACCTATGGTGAAGCAAGTAATATACACCATACGATCCTAAAAGGACACAACCAATGCGCCATTCGCCGAGCAACACCCAATACGGACTTTCCTTAGAAACTTGGAAGCAAGGCATACAAAATAGCATTTGGAAAACTATTCTCAACATCACACTGGAACATGCATCCGAAAAGGCCCTTAACACTGGAACTGAACCAATATGAGAAACCTCAACACTGGGACAACCAGTCTACACCCTAATGTCATATCTAAAATCCAATATACCAAGCAAAAAAAGACCCACTTGGGCTTCCAAATCCCAGTAGCTGCCAATACACACGATCCACAACCACTACATAGTCTGTACCTGAGAACTCTCAGTCTCCAACTCCATATAGCACACGAATCATTGTACCTGATCCCAAACTCATGAATACATTTTACACCTTCAGTACCCAACAAGAACATCTCTGCCAATTCCATTTGTACAAGCTAAACTATCAGGACTGAATCCTCCTATCCAAACCAAGCTAAGCAAGTTGTCCGAACTCACAAGCTTTGCCTCGCAATACCTGTAAGGGATCATTACCTCGAACACATACAAAGAATTAATCATATCCTTACCATACTGATTTGGTCTACTATCAAGCTATTCAATCTATTTAATTTCTTTTCTGATTCATCATCAACTTGATATTCCCTCTTGCTGTAGCACCACAATGCCTCAACCTAGGTTTGCCACACGAGACTCGAACATAAGAGTGCACTGTCTAAGACCCATAGTCCACTGAATACCCTCTCAAATGTTCCAAGAAATACCACATTCCCGCATGCTCTGCTTGAAGAACTTACTGTGAATCTGAATCCGTTGCCATTACCTTCTAGATACCGATACATAGAATCCCATAATCATCATAAAAATACCTCAAGCCTTGACCTTTTCCAATGAAACACATCCATTAACCACATATACGACCTTAAGGCACCGGATTGTTACCTGTAGAACCTTGAACACAATAAGGCCATTCTAGAGAGTCATTTACTTCATATTCGATCTGCAATTAACCTGACTCAGCGAACAGAACCACTCATGCTTTATTAGCACTCTGACACCGCAGGATATGATCTCATTCAACTACCAACAAACATCTTCCTTCTCAATACATTGAGAATTCTTTATCCACAATAGCTCCAGACATCCTATTATTTCAACACATCTACGAAGTATCATATAACCTTTGTCAAAATTTTGCTTCACTCGTTCCATCCTCGGCTCAGTTTCTGCAACAACATCTGATCTACCAGCATTTCTTGAAACGAAACCAACATAGCATATGATCGTGTAATCAGCTAATCAACAGTAACCTCCCCAACTTGGCTCGAAGCCATATATCATGACACACTCAACATCTCATACCACTTTTACTCTAATGATGCCACAATATCGTAGTGAGATTAAACTCAAATCATCTACCAGTTCACGAAAACACAGATCATCTCGTATTGTAATCCTTTATACTTCTCGCAGCCATCTCTACATCAATTGAGTCCACTCTCTTAAGTGACCCCAGATTCTCAATTTCAACACGTACCCTTTAATTACACATGAGACCTTCTAGCATACGCATAAGGATCATACCACTTAAGAACAACCCGTAGGAGATAACCCACATGCTCTGCCTCAATTTATTACTTCGGCATACCTTCCACCATCATGTACATTACACAGTCAATTCGGTCTTCCTGAGTCGGAACTCATACCGCCACATGTAATGCACTTCACTTGTCAACTAGGAGAAACGAAAATATTCTTCACGTGCCCATAATTCGGGCTACACATCAAGCCACAGTAGGAATCGAATCACTTAACAGTCCATCTACTATCCTGCAGACTTCTTCGTTACTACCAAATCATATAAACACATCTCGTCGTACTAACATACTCATCACATGGATATCCAACTGCCATTCTGGCTAATAGGGATAATACCGAACATATAAGTGCAAAACACTTGCTCACAAAGTTAGCACCTCAGTGCTCAAGCCATAGGCAAAGTTTCTGCCTCAAGTCCTCCAGACTGGCCCAACATCAACTCATAGAAATCACATCTCGCCCCTCGATCGGGGAATCACAAGCCATCAAGGCACATCTAATACTAAGCACTCACGTGCGCATACAATCGCGTGGAAGGAATTTCAAGAGTTCTCTTTTCAAACTGAATCAAGGACGCATGATAAAAATTCAAGAACATGAAGTTTTACTAAAGGTTCTACAACCTCTCGAGGATAAATACAGACGTCTCCGTACCGATCCGCGACACTCTACTAAACCTACTCATGACTCATGAGACCTAGTAACCTAGGATCTGATACCAACTTGTCACGACCCAATTCCCGAACCCGATCGTGATGGCGCCTCTCGTGAAGACAAGAACAGTCAACAGACTAACAATACTTCTTATAGCAATTACTTAGCATGAATGAGTCAAACAATAAATAACATTTTCTTAAGTGCAGAGGAAAATGATATAACAGGGAACCATCCCCAACTCAGCCTGAAATCGGGGTGTCACAAGTCACGAGCATCTAAAGAATCCTAACACTAGTACAAGATCAGTAATATACAGGTTGGAATTTAATAATAACGGAAGAAATACGATGCCGCGAACGCTGACGGTCACCTGGCACGGCTACGATAACAAGATCTCCAATCGGCTCAAAACCCGCTACCGGGTGAACAATTACCTGCATCTGCACACGAGGTGTAGGGAGTAAAGTGAGTACTTCAACTCAGTAAGTAATAAGGGTAAATAATAGCTGAGCAGCAATAAACCACGTAAAGCAAATCAACATGCTATATAGTACAGTGTAACCCTTTGAGAAAACAAGGAAGACGTGAAAATCCTTTAGATAATATCTTGACTCAGTTCAAAACCTCTTTTGAAAATATCTTTTTCTAACAGTTAAGCAAATGAATGCAGAACAGGTAGTGCAAGTTAGTACAAAAGTCAGCCCCTCGGGCACAACAAGTATGCAAAAATGAGCTCATAAAACACTCGCCCCTCAGGCGATATTCTTGTTCCTGGTCAGCCGTTGTTACCTGACCCGTTTACATCATACAGTGGCAGTGTCACCACTATCTAAAATTTATCCTCTTTAAGAGTGATCAGACAATATCAGAACAACAAATAAATATCTCAAGAAATAACACCAACAACGAATAGTGAAAAAATGAATGAATGCAATGTAATGCATAAGATGGTAGACTCCGGTACCCACTGCGGCATGAAGTCCGATCCATTTAACGTCGATGACGCTCACTGGGGTGGTGTACAGACTCCGGAGGGTCTCCTACAGCCCAAGCGCAATATCAGCAATATCGTGGCATTAAACAGGCTCTCGACCTCAATATCAATATATCATCGCTACGGCATACAGCCCGAGCCATCCATATATTCAGAAATCACTATAACACTGCTGCAGTGCACAGACCTATGCATGCTCAGTCCAGAAATGCACATAAGCCACTTGGTCAATATTAACATGATAGTCCTCAGTTCAAAACGTCAATAAAATATTGTTTAAATTTTCCAATCTTAGAAAAATGGCTGAGTTAAACCTTGGACCGAGATAAAATAATATGCAAGTAATGCAAAAACAGTGATATCAATCCCCGAAGGATTCACATAGTTGGCACGAAGCCCCAAACATTGCAATCAGCCCAAATTATGATGATAACAAATAATTTCAGTCAAATACACGGTAAAAATCAACAACCAGGACGGACCAAGTCACAGTTCCCCAACGGTGCTCTACCCCACGCTCATATTCGGCGTGCAAGTCACCTCAATACAACACTATTATGTGTAAATCCGAGGTTTCAAACCCTCAGGATATCATTTACAAGTACTACTCACCTCGAACCGGTGAAATCTCTAGCCCGCGATGCCTTTGCTCCTTAAACCAGCCTCCACGCGCATCGTATATAACCAAAACCACAACGAATACATTATAATAGGCTAAGGAATATAACCTAAATCGAAAAGACTCGAAAAATATCGAAAATCACAAAATTGGCAAAAACCCGAGCCCCGGGCCCACTTCTAGAAATCTAGAAAATTTTACATCAGTACGATCCTTATCTCTCCACGAGTCTATACATATCAAATTCACAAGAATCGGAGTCCATTTGACCCCTCAAATCCCTAGTTTAAGCTCTCTTAAGTTTTAAGCCCTAACCTCCATTTTTAACCTTTAATTCCTTGGGTTTTCAATGTTAATCCATGTTTACACACAATAATATCATAATCTAAGTCCAAGAATCCATACCTGATGATAGCCCTCGAAATCCTCTTCAAAAATCGTCTAAAATCTCCTTAGTCCGAAGTCCAAAATGTTTCTTCTCTTTCAAAATCGTGAAAACACTGTTCACTTAAACCCAGCCAGGTCTCCGCTTCTGCAGTCGAAAACCGCACCTGCGATGTCCGCTTTTGTGGACTGCCTTCCGCTTCTGTAGAAATTTCCAAGCCCTCAAAGACCGCTTCTACGACCTCCCCGCCGCATCTGCGGAACCGCATCTGCGGTTCCTTTTCCGCAGATGCGGAAATGACAGAACCAGAAATTCTTAAACATGCAACAAACTCCAAACTCTCCGTTTAACTACCCGAATCCACCCCGAGGCTCCCGGACCCCAACCAAAAGCACATATATGTTCTATTACCTTATTCAAACTTGTTCGAATCATCAAAACACTTTCGTTAACATCAAAATCATCGAATTTCACCAAATCAAAGCCTAAGTTTATCAAATTCTTCTGAAACTCACATTCGATCAAAAATCCGACCTAAACACCTCTGATTCAACTGAAATTTTGCACACACATCAAAAATCACCAAACGAAGCTACTGCAACTCTCAAAATTCCATTCCGACCCTCGGATCAAAATCTCGCCTATCAACCGGATATCGCCAAAATGCTAACTTCACCAATTCAAGCCTAATTCTACACCGAACCTCCAAAGTTACTTCCGATTGTGCTCCTAAGCCTCAAATCATCCCCCAAAGCTAACCGAATTGTCGGAAATCACATCCGAGCCCTCTAACTCACAAGTCAACTTCAGGTTGACTTTTCCAAACCAAGCTTTCCTTAAAGAGACTAATTGCCCCATTTCCTACCAAATCCAATTCGAGTCAACTCAAACTCACCCAACACATATAATAAATCATGAATAAGAAATAAAAGGGGAAAACGGGACGGAAACACATGAGACGACGGGTCGGGTCGTCAAATAAATATTGTGGACCTCAAACTCGTAGCCATGTGTTTGGATTTGGGGGTGGAGTGAAGGTGAAAGACTTGAAAGGTGGAACTTCTTCAAAGGCTTGTGAGCACTTGATTTTTGCCTCGCTTGAATTACTCCTATAGAATTCTTAAAATTAGGTTTTTCCTTTTATTGTTTGATTTTTAGGATTTAATTGAGTATTTTTATGTGTATTTTCTATTTGTGTGTGCATGATAATTCATAAAAATACAAAAATTGTACATTTGCATTTAGGACCCAATTTTATATTTTTTTAGTTCTATTAGTTAATTAACATTAACAAAATGAAAGAAAAAATAAAAATGGTTCTTTTTGCATTTTTACTTTTAATTTTCAAATTTGTCTTAGTTTTCTTTAAAACTAGGAGTTAGTTAATCCTTGAAAATTAATTAGTTTAGTTTTAGAATTAAATCAGGTTTTTTTATTTTTAATTTTATATTTAACAAAAAAAGAGAAAAAAAGTTATAAAAAATAATAAAAAAGAGAAGAAAACAGGCTGGCCTGCATGGGGCCAGTGTTAAAAATAATTACCAGCCCAAATCTCAACCAGCCCCAAACCAACCCCCTTTTTTGAGACGGATCCCCTCGCCCAAATACGCAAACCGGATCCAGCTCTTTTAATGATCGAAACGACGTCGTTTTGGTTCAACTTAATCTCAACCGTCTAGGTTTTTTTAATCTAACTCTTGAGAATCCCCCGTAACTTAATATATATATGTCCATACAACCACCACCCCCCTTAGAAACCCCCTACCCTTCGTCTCTCTCAGACCTCACCGGAAACCCTAACTCCGGCGTCCCCCACCGTCTGCCGCCGGCCGAAAATCGCCTTCGCCGGCAGAGATTGTCCAATAGCCACCAAAATTACACCACAACCTCATCTCCTTCTCCTCATTATTGATCTAAGCATGATTTCTTTCAAATCCCACCTAGGCCCTTCGAATATACGAAATCCTAGTCGCCGCCTCCGTCGTGTCCGGTGGCGCCGCCTCCAAACCTCACCAAAATTACATCCTACATCTTCCTCACCCTCCTCTTTCCAAATCCACAACCAATAACCTTCAAATCCTCGAAAAATGGTTCGAATTTTAGATCGAAAATCGGCTTAGAGCCCTAATTAAACACTAATTTCAAAATGATTTGCCCAGGTCGAGTTTCAAATCAGGTAATCCCTTCCCTTCTATTTTTCACTATTTTTTATTTGTTTTCTATCATGCTATTTGCTTGCTTGTTCTTCGTTTATTTTTAAAAAAAAAAATTGTTATTCATAGAGTTCTATTTTTTTTTATAGTCATTCTATTTTAATTCTATTATTTGCTTGTGATTATATAGTTCCCTGTTTGTTTTTCTTACCTTTTGTTTACATGATTTAATTTTACTTCATTTTTAATTGTAGTTATAGTTTTTATTTGTATGTTTTTAATTGTTAGTTTACTATTTTATTAGTTCAATAATAAAATTAGTCTTAGGATACATATTAATTAGAATTAGTTTGATTTCAATTCTCTTTGCCTTTGTTAAGAATTTCTGAGTTAATTTTGTAAAATAGGGATTTGGGCTTTGCTTAAAATCAATAGGCCCTTTGAATTGGGTCACTTGGCCCAGACTAGTTGGTAGACTTAGGTAAAATTCAGGGGCACTAAGGGTATATTGCGTAGTTCAATTAGGGAATCCTTGCAATAACTGAAATAGAATCCCCTAGAACCTTCTAGATGGGGGTTCTAATTTGAAATTCATGGATTGAGTGGTATAACTCGGGCAATAAGTCAGTCCTTTAAGGAATTCTAAGCTAAAATTAAAATTAAAAGGGGGGGTAAGGGTGTAAAGTAAGATTTCTAAAAATTGCCCTAACTTTGCCTATAAAAAGGGCAGTACCCTGCCTTGCAATACAAGATTAGAGTGCTAGAAACTGAAATTCAAAATTCAAAAGTTTAGAAGCCTACAGAATCTGAAAATTTGAAATTCAAATCTCAAAACCAAAAAAAAACTTGAAATCTGAAAGTTTGAGAGTTCTAAAAGCCTGAAAAGCTACTGAAAATTCAAAACAAAGTTCTGCAGAATTGGAGAATTTTGATCATTTAGAGTTTAGATTTTAGATTTCCAGGAATTGAAATTTCTGAAACTGCAGTAGTTGAGGTCTTAGAGATTCCTGAGGTTATTTCAAGTTCAATTTGGGTCATTTAAGCTTGGTTTGGGTGGCTACTGTTGCTATTCGTTTGAAACTATTTCCTGGCTGCTTGATACCATTTCCTGGGCTAGAAATTGATCTCAAGTTTGTTGCTGATTGTTGTTTATTGTTTGCTGCTTAGCTGACCTTCAGTTTTCTCTGGTTTTGTTCAAATTCCAGGTATTCACTTAACTATTAAATGACAAGAGTTTATGGAATGTATGAATGAAGAATTATTTGGATCATGAGCTGTCCAGAGCTCTTTTCTCTTATCCAATTATGTTATTTCCTTTTATTTGTTCAAACTATTAGATCTGGTGGTGTAACATAGGGATAATTAGTTTAGTCTATTCATTTTAACATAATAGTTATATTCTAGAGTTTATGTTGTACTTAAACTTGTTTGAAATTGTTAGATTCATTATCATATTTGGACATTCGAAGGATTGTATAATTGGACTGTTTGTTAGAAATTTTCAGCACTTAGATTCATGTTAATTTGGTAACATTTTAGTAGCTGTTCAGGTTCCAATCCATGAGTAGTTTCTGTAAAATTGTAATAATTGAAGTCTAATTTGCTGTTAAAATGTAGGAATCAGCATGTTAGTTCATCAGTATATGAGTGAATGAATGTGTAGGAGAGTTGAAATTAAAATCAACATGTTATTGATCATAAATTGAGTATGTTAGTTATCAATATGCAAACGAGTTAGATCTGTGTGTGACATTTGAATTTAAGGTCAACCTGCCTGTGATTTAAATAAGTTTGAGTTATTTATTTGTTTACCAATTGTTAGGCCTGGTTATAATTTAAAATTTAGCATTCTGAGATCCAAATTAAATCAGTATTGTGATTTGGGCTCAATCTAGATCCAAAACATTCCGGCCTTTGTTTTGAATAAGAATTGGGCCCTATGTTTGCTCATGCAATGGCCGAGTTCTAGTTTCTAACCCTCTTGGCCTTTGGGCTGTTAATTTAAAAGGGAAATGAATGCATTAGGCTGCCTTATGATTAAAATGGGCCTGTTTGAAGGCCCAAATAGCAATTAACCTACAGTTGAGGTGTGTTGAACGCAAGCAGCCTCGAGGACTCAGGCATTAAGAATTGGGCCTTTCTATCAGGCCTAGTTGTGTCACCTTAGTTTTGAATTTAGTTACTAGATTCTAAATTCACAGCCCATATCTAGTTCTTACGACCTTAGCCAATTAGCAATATACTTAGAATAATTTTAGGAGGGCCATCTTAGATAATATAACAGTCCATGGCCCTTCAAGCTTAGTGAAATATCCGTTAAAAATAAATTTGAGGTGCGCTGCGCCAAATAAAATCACAAATTGTGTGGCCCTCTTTAATAATTTCTTCAAAATACTTAGAACTCGGGGCGTACCATTTAGCGAATTTTCATGGCCCCCTCAAAGTTAACAACGCACTAGTTGCTTTAGGCACGTTCTTTAATAATTTTACCTTCCTAAACTCGGGTGTGCATTTCATGTGACCCAAATCCAAATCTCAAAACGTTGAATAAAATGTGTTTCGGATCCGAGTGCATTTCATGTGACGCGATCCAAAGACACGTTTTAAATGACGTTCAATCTTCCTTAAGAAATCAATTAAAAGCAGTAAATAATTTTAAATTGCACTATAGGATGAAAATATTTTAAAATCAGATATTAGGCCAATTATGATAGTTTAAGCGACCGTGCTAGAACCACGGGATCCGGGGGTGCCTAACACCTTCCCCAGGTCAATAGAATTTCTGGTTCGCATACTTCATTTGGAAAGTTGAAAATTTCCTCGATTTGGGATTTAAGATAAACCGGTGACTTGGGACACAAAAAGCCTAACCTATACCAAGTGGCGACTCTGATAAATAAATAATCCCATTTCGAATAATGTCACTTTAATTGGAAAAGATCCCTTATACATTATCCTTCGGGGTAGGTGTGTAAAGAAGGAGGTTTGACAGCTCTGGCGACTCTGCTGGGGATAACGGACCCAGAATTTCGGTTCAGGGTTCAAGAATTCGAGCTTAGAATAACTGTTATATTTGTCTTTATCTGATTTTCCTACATGTTTCATGCTAAACATGCTAAATGCTTTACTGCTTTGATATTTGGTGAATTGTATATATAAACGAAACCCTTCCTCTCTCTGAGTCTTTTACATTATGGTGAAGGGTGCACTTCCTGTGACATCTCTTCTATTTAGAGTCTTTTCCCATTTAGAACGAAGTTCGGACAAGTAGCTAAGCCGGCAGAGCTTCTGTATCCCCGGTACGCTTCCTCCCCCCTCCCCCCCGCTCGAGTTGTTCGATCTGACAGGCCAGCTCTAGAACAATAAACCCAGGTTTTTAACCTAGTATAACAAGGCCTCATGCCGGATCCCTTGTAGGAACATTTGTTTGCATCATGTGCATTTGACTTAAGGGACTCAACACAACGGTTGGGTCCGTCTAGGACAGGTGACATGAAATGAGAAGACCATCCTGATGCATCCTACTTGCTACTTACGCATTTATTTGCTTCAGATTTGCATATTTACCGGCTTATTAATAATGGGAGAGAGTTGAAAAGAAAATAACAGTGTCAGAGATAAGTGAGGGTAACCACCTGTCTTGAAAACCCAATGCCCAAATAGTACTAAAACTCTGCTGGATTTTTGAGAAAAATAAAAGAAAGATTCTTATTTTCAAAAATAGTTGGTTTTGTCAAATCTGCCTGAACTACGCCAGTTTGATTCTTACCAGATGTGGGATACGTAGGCAACCCCCATCGGGTCCAACTTCCCTTTTTGGCAAAATAGCCCAAAAACAACAAAATATTTTAATTTTGTCATAAATAAGTCAGGTGATGCCATTCTTCTCTAAAATAAGCTAAATGTCTCCAAAAGGACGCCGAAAGGCTGTTTTTGCAAGAATAGCCACCTCGTGTCATTTTCAACGGTTTGCGGGCACAACCTTAAAGCTTTCTTTCCCGAAATGCTAAAAGGTCGTGTCTGCAAAACCGGTTTTTGTTTTTCTTAAATGAAATCTTTTGAAAAATGGTCACTTTTTCTTTTAGATCAAAATGAGTCATTAAATCACCTTAATAAATGTGCAGAATGAGCACGATTGAATTGAACCCTTCACGGTCCTTAATGAGATCCCCTTGAAGCTCCACATGTGGTGGAATGATCTAGGAAAGGGTAGCAGAGAAATAGTGGTAAAAGTTCTGGGCGGCCTTGTCGGATTATTGAATGTCAAGCCAAGATTGGATATCATTTAAGCTTTAATATTGGGACCCTACTCGCAATGTGTTCCATTTCTCTGAATTTGAGCTCACACCTACATTGGAGAAAGTTGCGGGTTATGAAGGCCTCAACGGAAACCTCAGAACTCGATATCCATTGAAACCAAGACCGGTATCTCCACATAGATTTCTAGACTTTCTGAGTATTAGTCGGGATGTTCAGGACGAGAATCTATCAGAAGGGTATTGTACACTCCATTTCTTGTATCATCGATATGGCAACCCCCGAGGTTTTGAAGAGCCCAACACTGGTTTAACCCACGTCGGAAACAAATATAAGTGAGAGGTAAGGCGGGGTTTAGCTTTCGTGGTAGCTTTCTTGGGAGTTGTGGTCTATCCACGAAAAGATGTTCATATAGAGATGGGCCTAGTAGGAATGCCAGATGTTGCAATCAAGAAAGCCAACAACACAGTGGTTCCTCTGATCGTGTCTGAAATCTATCGAGCCTTGACTATATGCCGAGAAGGGGGAACGTTCTTCTAGGGTTGCAATTTGTTGCTACAGCTATGGATGCAAGAGCACCTCTGTCACCGGATTGGGTACATGAATTATGTTTTGACCGGATTGAGATGCATTGAAGAATTTGAAAACCGAGTAGCAGGTTTTGAATTCCCTGAAGGTACTGAGGCTTGGTTATCACATTTGAGATCTTTGACTGTTGACAAAATTGAGTGGGCCTTCGGATGGCTTCCTATTACGGAAGCAGTATACATGTCAGCTGAAATGCCTTATATCCTCTTGATGGTGTCACACCTCCTTTTTCACTACATCCGGTAAGGGCGTAAAGGAATTTTTCCAATTAAAGGACAATCAAAACGGGATTTATTTATTAAGATTTCAGAGTCGCCACTTGGGAGATTTATGGTGTCCCAAGTCACCAATTTGAATCCCGAATCGAGGAAAGGATTTGACTCTGTATTACAGTCGCGAACCAGAAATCTAGGTAAGGAATTCTGTTAACTCGGGAGAAGGTGTTAGGCACTCCCGGATTCCGTGGTTTTAGCACGGTCACTTAACTATTGTATTTGATTTATCTGATTTTAAAACATGTTCTAACTTATGTGCCCTTTATTAATAACCTGCTTTTATTTTTATTTTTTTATAATAAGAATTGCAACGTCATGAAAATGCATCTCGAACCACGTCGCACCAGTGCACCCGTGGTTTTTGACACATTTCGACTTCGTTGAGATTTATATTTGGGTCACATAAATGTGCATCCATATTTAGGAAGGTAACATTATTAAAATACGCGCCTAAAGCAACTACGCGTTTATTATCTTTGTGGAAGACCGTGAAATTTACTAAACGGTCCATCCCGAAGTCTAAAATTTTAATTCATGTATTTATTGAGAGCCCCGCGATTTTATATTTATTTGGGCGAGGCTCGTCTCATTTTATTTTAAAAAGGGCAAGCCTAAAAGTAACTATGATTTTCTATTTTTGTTTTGTCTCTAAAAGATAGGAAATTCCTAATTAATTAATTTTAGGTTTCGGGCTTTGAGTTCAAGGTCGGACCCAAACAAAAGGAAGAACCTTTTAATTTGAACCTGCTACCTAACTCAAAACCCGAACTTATACTATTGCTTAAGAAATACTTCAATTGGTTTATGCACTGTCCAGTCCTTTTGTGCTTTGAAAATGGCCCTAGGAGAGCCCATGGAACAGACATGCGTAGGAGGAAGGCCAGGCTGGAAATAGATGAGCTTTGGCCTCAAAATGAGCCAAGTCCCAAAATGAGGAAATACGTATAGGCTTGAAGCCTATTGATATTAGCACAAACAGATTCAAGTTTTTTTTTAATGAATTGAAACAGGAAGAAATGATTCACATTTACTTAAGCTAACAGGATATTGATTGTTTGAACTCCAACTTCCAATTTCAAAAGTTGTTTTTACTGGCTTTCTGCTACGTTTCCAGGCACTAGCATGGTGGAACTCAAACTGGACAAACGATTTTATTTCACATTCGACATACCATTTGTTTTCGAACTAACTCTAACCACGATTAACTTTAGCTAGTGACAAAGTCAGTATTCAAATAGATCATGAATTCAAAAATGAATTATTGTAGACCTGCTTCAGTTAAAACTTCATCAGAACAAAAGTAAACTAATTAAAGCCACTGATTTTATACTAAACATGCACATCTACAACTCATTTCATTCCGTAATCAGTAGTCTAGCCAATTTCCAACTATAGAATCCTCAAGCTAATTACCAAACAGTTGTAGAGTAATAATCGACATATTTCACATTAGAATCTCAATTGACAATCCATACTGTTCAGTTACAACAGCTAACAGGACTAAACAACTTAAGCTAAATTAACTACAACATCATATAACATCTAGAGTATAGAGATCTGAGAGCAATTTCCATTTCATTTCAATTGGGAGCTACATGAAGCAATCGAGGAAGTGTACCTGGATTTTAAATCACCGCAAGAGAAAATAGTAATCAGCAGGAGCAGATGAGTAACAACAGCAATAAACACACAAAGCAATGTTGAACAACAGGAATCAGCAAGCTTGTAATCCCATAAATGATATCAAAAGTCCAGGAAAGGTTTTAATACAAGGAACACCAATGAACCAACCAAAATAGCTTGAATAAACCCCAAACAAACTCTAAATTAGACTGAGGACTCTTTTGAAGCTTCCAACAATCAAACACATGCACTTTCAGGTCAGTTTTAGCTTATCTAGGCTAGAAGTTCAGACTAACAGCTGGAATTTGAAACTAATCTGAGCAAAAGCTCCAATAAAACAATACTTTTTTTGGATTTTCTGAAGGTTTTCGATCTAAGAGGAACTTTCTAACTCTAAATTTCAGATTTGTTTTTTTTTTAGAATTTTGAAATTCAAACTTTCAGATCTGTCCAGCTTGTAGAACACTTTTGGGGGGGGGGGGGATTTTAGAGGCTCCAAACTTATGAAACATGGCATGAGAATGCCCTTTTATAGGCACAATGAGGTGCAACTTCAGATTTCTTATTTTACACTTTAGTCCCTTCCTTATTTTCATACTAGCCCCCTATTTATTGACTTGTTACTCAAGTAAGTATCCTAGCTTCCTGAAATTACAACTAAATTCCTATTCTAGAATGTTCTAGGGTGTTCCTAATCTATTAATACAAGATTCCACTGTTTGATTACCCATGTTACCCCTCCTTCATTTACTGAAATTACTAACTTACCCCTAGTTAACTGACCCCACTCCCCTTTAACACTAGTTAAAGCTAACAACTACAACCAGTCTTTTAAATCTAAGCCAGTTGCTAAATTTCAAATCACCAATAACTATTAACAACCACACTAATTAATTAATTGCCCATAATAACAGATGGAATACTAAATCAAACATAAAGTGATAAAAACTAAACTAATCAAAACCTAAACTAACAAATATTAATAAGTGAACTAAGGGAATTTCTAATTAACAGTCCGAAATTAAACTAATTAAAGGTTTTTTTTTAAAGAATTTAAACTAAAAACGTAACCAATATTGAATCAAAACGGAGTAAATTCCAATATACTAATTAAACTAAAATCAGAAACCAAAATGAACTAGAATTAAGCAATGAATCAGAACGTGAATTTAAAACAGGGTTGATTAAACTAAACACAAAAATTAAAACTGGACATTAGCAAGTATCAGAATAGAAGCAAATAGAAGAGAATTACACACAAAAATGAAAAAGAAAACTCACTGTCATGGTCTAAAAACTCTTTTGTCTTTTGATTTAAAATCTGAATACTTCTGGTGATATTTGACCGCCATTGATGCCTGATGTATTTGGGTCGAATAGACAAACTTGTGTCTTGACCGAAAATTTCGATTTAACTTTCGAAGCGTTTGAGTGATATTTTAAAGCCAATGATTGCAGATTTGTAATGAAGGGATGGGGGAGACTCAGGGGTGTGTTTTTGGTGAAGTTTGGAGGTGGCGCCGCCGTGCACGGTGGTGGCGGCGCCTAGGGTTTCCAAGATTTGGGGATTTTGACGGGGATTTGGAGGATTTCGAGTGTAGATATGGAAAGAGGGAGGAGTGAACGGTACGTGGTGTGATTTTTGGGTTGTTTGGTGGTTGGCCGCCGCTGTGGACGATTTCTGGCGGCGGCATTCGGTGGTGTTATAGGGTTTGTGACTGGGTGCATTTGGGACGATGAAACGGGGGTGGGGGTGATTTCGACCATCTTATACTTATTAATCATAGCTTCACAGCCGTTGATCCCCTAAACATAGACGACTAGGATTTAACGACTATTAAACAGTGTCGTTTAGGTGGGGGAAGGGGTTGGACCGGGTCTGGGGGTGTTGGGCTTGGGATGTGAACGGGTATGGGGACAAATTTGGGCCTGAAGGGGTGGGTTTTAAGGAAGAACGTTTGGTCTAGCCTCAGATTTGGCCCAAATTACATTAGCCTATGTTTTTCTTTATTTTCTTTATTAATTCCTTTTCTTTGTTTTCTTATTTTTGTTTTTATTTATTTATTTATTTTTGTATTTTTTTTCTAATTTTACTAGAATACAAAAGTTAAAACGAAACCTAATTTATTAAGCTAATTAATTCCTACAAAATTTATTAAATCCTATTTAATAGTAAATCATGATGAATTCAACAATTGTCAACTAAAAAAATGCAAAAATGGACTATTCTTGTCATTTTCTTTATATTATGTTCTAAAAACAACTTAACCCCTAATTAGTCCTTAGGAAATTGAATCCTAAATGCAAATACCAAACATATTTTTTCTATTTTTCATATGAATTAAAATGCACAAATAAAATGCAAACAATTAGCAGAAAAAGACACAATTCACAAAAGTGTAAAATAATGAAAGAAAAGTTATTTTGTTTGAATTTTTGGGAATAATTCATATATAGGGAAAAAATCACATGCTCACAGATGTGAATCCGGAGCATCCAACCCTATGCTCCCTACAGGGTCTTGTGCCAATTGGGAAGATTTCAAACCGTCCACAATGATAAGGATCTGAGTAAACAAGTCATTGAATTGGGCCCAAAAGCTGCATTTCCAGAAGGGAAAATTTGCCAAATATGGAATGAGTGTTGGTTTCTCGAACCTAAGACCATAGTACGGGATCAGGCTAGAGGCGAAGTGGACTCTAAATACATGATTTAGTTTGGCAAAAGATTCCAAATTCCTGAAAGGCCCGCAAAGAGACCACTCATCCAATAATTTACCGATGGGGCCCAGGTGCAGTGGGATTGGTTAGCCAAGGAGAATGAATATAGGGCCAGAATAGGAGAGCTAGAAAAGCAGGTCCAGGATCTTCAGTTTGAAAATAGCCTGCAAGCCGCAGGCGATAAAGGTGACAAGAAGAAACTAACCCAATAAAATGAGGCTCTTAAGGCTCAGATCTAGCAGATGAAAATAGCTGCCAATAACCAAGAAAGAAGTCAGGCCGATGAAAGGTTGATAAGAGTACTAAAAAAGAAAGTCCTCGAGTGCAAAGAAAACTTGGAAAAATCCGAGCAAAATATAGCAAAAATTCGGGCGCAGTGGGCAAAGAAGAAGAAGAACGGGCCCAATTTGTGCGACAAATAAGGAGAAATTATGAAGGGACTATTACTAATATGAGAAGAAAAGTGACTACCCTTGAGGACGAGGTAACTTTCCTTGACCTCCGCTACGAGAGACGATTCTTCTCTATTATGCACCACAACATTTCCCTCGTCTGACGCCAAAATGCGAACCCCTAGACTGGCCAGTTGGTGAACCTCCCGACACCACGAGTTACTAAGTTTTGAGGCCAAAAATTATTTATGGGACCTTACACCCCGCAAAGTTAACAACGCATTAGTTGCTTTAGGCACGTTCTTTAATAATTTTACCCTCCTAAACTCGGGTGTGCATTTCATGTGACCCAAATCCAAATCCCAAAATATTGAATAAAATGTGTTTCGAATCCGGGTGCATTTCATGTGACGTGATCCAATGACACGTTTTAACAGCGTTCAATCTTCCTTAAGAAATCAAATAAAAGCAATAAATAATTTTAAATTACACTATAGGATGAACATGTTTTAAAATCAGATATTAGGCCAATTATGATATTTTAAGTGACCAAGCTAGAACCGCGGGATACGGGAATTCCTAACACCTTCCCCCGGGTCAACAAAATTCTTTAATCAGAATTTCTGGTTCGCAAACTTCATTTGGAAAGTCAAAAATTTCTTGAATTTGGTATTCAAGATAAACCGATGACTTGGGACATCGAAATCCCAACCTATCCCAAGTGGCGACTCTGATAAATAAATAATTCCATTTCGAATAATGTCACTTTAATTGGTAAAACTCCCTTATACATTATCCTTCGGTGTAGGTGTGTAAAAAAGGAGGCGTGAAAAGGGTATATTACTGTTCGCGCTATGTTCAACTCCAGAAGAAAACAAATCTTTGAATAAGGAAAAAAAATCCTTGAACGAGCACTTGTCTACCTTAGAAGATGAGATGAAAGAAATGAGGAAAATGAGAGAGTACTTCACTGCTCAACAATCACATGTCCCGCTTACGACAACATCGCCTGTTTCAACTGAATGATCACTGTTTTTGTCTACTGGCCAAGTTAGTCACTATATACCCAACTTTTTAATTTTTATTCATGATTTGCGTATAGTAAAGTTCTATATTACAGAACTTAAGTGATTCAAGTATGGTTTTAGGACATTAATGTTTGGTTAGCTTGTGTTTTTTAATCTTATTAATGGAACTTTCAACATGCTGCCTTAGTTTGTTGAAGTTTCTTTTATTTGTTGAGGATTTCTTGTAGCTTGTGCATAGCACCTTGTTTGACCTTGCTTCTACAAAGTTTAAGATGATATGATTGTTGGATCCATTTCTTGAATGTTTCTATTCATTGGAGTAATTTGTTACACTTCATTTGCCGTTGCTTTATCTTTTACTCTTCCTTTCTTCGCTTAATCTTTTGGTGGTACATTGACTAAATGGACATACTAGTTGATAAAAATTCTGTCACACCCATGTCGGACCCTCCAAAATTGCATTAATTTGTAGGATCCGATACGCACTTGGCAAAGCTTATTTTGTCTGGATCAACCATAAGAGATGTCTCTGAAGCTTTCCAACACCTTGAAACTCTTCCCTATCTCTCTCCTGGATCTTTCCAATTCATCTCTTAATTCTTACTGCCTTTTGCCATATATAAGTACTATATCAGATTTAGATCTCAGTGGTACATTTGTAGGAGATGAGTCAGTTGAACACATTGCATTTATAGGTCAAAATTCATGCCATCTAAATTTCAGCAGGACAAAATTAAGCAATGTGGGACTGGAAATCTTAGCTGGTTTTGTTCCCAATCTGGAAACTCTATTATTATCTTACACAGCCTTTGACAATTATGCTATCCCCTTCATGAGCACCATGCCGTTGTTAAAAAGGTATCAATCTATGTGGTACAAATATCAGAGGTATGCCATGTTCTTTTGCTCAAAACTTCCTTTTACTTTTTTCATTTAGTTTCTTTTGTGGTCCTCAATTTCTCTTTCCTTGGAAACTACATAGGTGTAGAGGATGCTTGAATACTTAAAGACAACAACATAATGTCAATATGTATCTCACTTCTAGGCATGAACCTTATTAAAAGAGCCAAGCTGAATACTTCCTAACTGAGATAATTGCAATTGTCTGCCAAATACAGAAATTTCCTAAATTAGAATCTTTGAAGTTTAAAATGCTAACTCAACTATTTCTTATCAATCATTTTGACTTTCTCATATATTCTCCTCCTATTCTTGTTCAGGAGATAGTTGTTCCGCATGCTTGACCTCACATTCGCCACTACTTCATTTTTTAACGTTTGTACCACCTGCACCACCTCTAAAATCAAACTCCAATTTCTCTTGTTGTAAACAAATAAGAAATTTAGAGTACTGTCAGCAATCCTTTGAAAACAATTTGTAACTTTAATATACTCTACTAATTAAGGATTTAAGGCTTTAACTGGTTGAATAAGGGGATAACTCAACAAAAACCTAACCACATTCAACTCCTTTGGAAACCCAAGCCGTGCTTCTTCTGGATTCTCGTCTTTCCTCCCTATCCACCATGCATCAGAAAACACAATCTGCAAAAGAAATAAGCCATAAATCAAGAAAACGGAAACATGCGAACTAAATGTAACTAAGTGCAGAATAAATCCTTTCTCTTTTTCATCAGAACCTTATAATAACTTGAACCGTAACATAAGTAAACCAAACCCCAAATTTGGTTGAACACAGTCAAGTATTTGGTTCCATCACGAGTTGTGCCATAGCCCACAATTGCCACACCATGATCCTACTCAGTACCACAGTCTCCAGTGAATACGCCCTGCCACATTTACAGTTCATAAATGTTTATAACTAGTAAAAACTTTTAACATGAGATGAATGGTCTATCATTTACCTCAGAGTAGAACTGGAAGTCAGAACCTGAAGCTTGTATAGCTACAGAAACAGGATGGTTGGCTACTGCTTTAAGTAAGGAACCCTCATCATTAGAAGGAACATCCTCATGCCCGTCAATTGATACCATGAGAGAATTTCTCTGCCAATTCGATAAAATTCATGCTCGTGTAGGTACAAGACTGATAAGACATCCTGCAGATGTAACCATTTATCAGTTAATAATCTGATGCAATAGAGCCTTACCTTTTGAATGTCCCACTTGCCATTGTGAGAATGTGATTTTTGCCTCGTTTAATTACTCCTATAAAATTCATTAGAGTTAGGATTTCTTTTCTTTATTATTTGAATTTTTTAGGGAATAAATTGCATGATTTTGTGTTTCGTTTTTATTTTTTGTGTGTGAATTTTTAATTGATATAAGTCAAAATACAAAATAGCATTTAGGTTCTAATTTTAGCATTTTTTTTGTTAGTGAATTAATATTACAAAAAAAAAAGAATCAAAAAAAAATAAAAGAAATTAATAAAAAAAGAGAGAAGTCCAAAAAAGATTTTAAAAGTTGTGTGTATTTTTGGGTTGTTTGTAATTAAATAGTCCCTGCCCAAATAATATACACCCCAATCCAGCCCAAACTCAAACACCACCCGACCCAGTCCCCGCGTCTCACAAAACGACGTCGTTTCCCCGAGTTTTGATCACAACCCTTGATTTTTTATCCAACGGATAGGAACTACCTAGGTTACTTAATATAAATATGTCCTAACGCTATCCTACCCCCTCAGACCCCCCTTACCCTCTCATCTCCCTCATTTCATCAGAGACATGTAATGCCACCTCTCTCCGCCCTAGACCGCCGCCGAAAATTGTCTCACGGCGGAGGCCGGTCTCCAAATAACCCCAAATTTATAACCCACGCTCCTCTCCTCCTCCCCTTTCCATATCTATGTCCATTTTTCCTTAAATATCACCTGAACCCCTCGAATATCGAATCAAAGTTCTGGTCCAAAACCCTAACTCGTCCAAACCCTGTCAAACTTACACCCTATATTCTCCTAGCCTCTCTCTTCCCAAATTCCAAACCGGAATCCTCCAAATCTGAATGGAACTTCACAAATCTTGGATCTAGGGT
Organism: Nicotiana glauca; assembly: GCA_026770625.1. NCBI lineage: Eukaryota > Viridiplantae > Streptophyta > Magnoliopsida > Solanales > Solanaceae > Nicotiana > Nicotiana glauca. The sequence goes on along the minus strand of MU761512.1, from coordinate 32,891 downwards.
TCTGCGGTCGGGGCTGTTCAAATTTTCGGGGTCAGCCAATGTTCGATTGGTTTTAAAATCATGTTATGTGTTTGTTCTTGGTAAGAACAAACACACAACCGTATTTAAAGACAAAATTTGAGATTAAGCAAATTCAAAATCTCAAAATCAGTAAGTTTTCCTTCTATTTTTGATTATGTTTTTATCTTTTGTTTGTTAATTTTGTCTTGCTTATTGTGATTTTGTTTAGTTTAGTTATTGTGTTGTTGATTCTTTTTTCTATTAGTTAATCTAGGGTTTGGTTCTTGTTCTCTATATTTTATTTATTACTGATGAGTTTAATTAAATTCGAGTTGTCCATTCATCCTTTTAGTGTTCTTAGTATTCCATTTGATTCATATTTTGTATGTTTGATTTTTGATTCATGATCCTTTTGGTGTTGGTCAAATGACATGAATTCTACATTAGTTTCAATTTTACTTGTTAGTTATTTGTTAATTCACTGTTTTTAACTTTAGTATACAAGTGTTTCATTAAGTTTAAAGTTTAGTTTTGATTAATTAGGCTTATTAGTTTAATTGTTAGGATTTCTATTAGTTTGGATATAGCTGAAAGTGTCCAACCCTAGTTAAGTAATGCTGGTCAAATTTTGGACCAAGTTAAAAGGGGTTTTGGTTTAGTTAATAGGAGTTAGTAATTTCATGAATGAATTAAGGGCATTATAGGTAATTCAAATAAGGAATCTTGCAAATAACTGATTTGGAAATCCCCTAGAACATTTTAGATGAGGTTCCAATCAAAATTGTAGGAATTTAGTACTATAACTTGAATAACAAGTGAGAAAATGAAGGACTGAAAAGATAAAAATTTGAAAATAAAAGAGAGGGCAAGGTGGTAAATGAAAATCTGAAAACTTCCCTTAGCTTTGCCTATAAAAGGCAGTCCCCACTGCCTTATTTTATAAGTTTTGCATCTGAAAATTCCCCTCAAAAAGTGTTCTACAATTTTCACAATCTGAAAAATTTGAATTTCAAATTCCAAAAACCAAATCTGAAATTTAGAGTTAGAAACTTCCTTTAGATTTTAAACCTTCAAAAAATCCCAAAAAAATACTGTTCTATTACAGTTTTGTCTCAGATCAATTTCAAATTCCAGTTATTAGTTTGAATTCTAAGCCTAGGTAAGATAAAAATGACTTGAAATACATGTGTTTGGGTTGCTAAAACTTCAGAAAGGTCTTGGGTTCAAATTCGAGTTTGTTTGGGTTCAATCAAGTTTAATTTGTTTATCTACTGGTGATGTTGTCCTTTGGTTTATTCCTGGATTTTTATCGAGCTGATTGTTGCTGATATGAATTCCACGAGCTGCTGCTTTGCTACTTTTTATACTGATTCTCTTTCTTCTTATTGTACTAACCTCCAGGTACACTTTCTGAGTTCAATCCAATGTAGATCTCAAGTTGAAAGAATGAAATGAAGTTGACGCCTAGTATTTATTATAGATTTCAATTGTTTCGACGCTTTATTGTGCTTCGTTGTAATTAACTTGGACTGTTTGGGACTGTTTGGACTGTTTAAGTTGCGATTATAGTTCAATGTTTTTTTTTTATGTTAGTTTAACTTTTAAAATTAGAATATAGTTTGAACTGGAAAACTGATTCTGAGATTTTTGATCTTCGTATGAACTAATGGCTAGACATTCAAACTATCATTGAAGTAATTTCAGAAAGGTTGGTTGTAGTGTTAGTACATTCAGATTTGCTATCATGTTCCTTTAAGAATTAGAGTTACAATACGCAGTTAATTTGAAATTGAATCCAAAACAGACTACACGTTTGTATTAGTGCAAGAGCAGGCATATTTTGTAATTTTAAACACATTAGTTAGTTTAGTTTTCTCCTTTATAGATCTAATTCACGTATAGAAATCTTTAGGATGTATTGACTGAAGTTGATTTGGCTTTTAAGGTTATGAATTCAGCATGTTTGATTAACCATGTATAAATCAGTTGAATATGCATATGATAATTGGATTCAAAAGTTAACATGTTGAAATTAGCTTGAATTTAGAATTGGTTTGTAACGACCCAATCGGTCATTTTGAGTACTAGCGCTCCGTTCAACAGTCGGAGGCCATAAACAGCTTCATTTTAGGTATTATGACTTGTACGCGTGGTCGGAATTGAATTTCGAGAAGTCCAGAATTGAATTGGGAAGAGAAGTCTCATTTAGGAAGCTTAAAGTTGAATGAATGAGCTAGGATTGGAATTTTGAGTAAACGACCTCGGAATCGGGATCTGAAGATTCCAGCAGGTTCGTATGATTTTGGACTTGGGAGTATGCCTGGAGTGGGTTTTGGATAACCCTGGAGCGTTTTGACGCCTATTGTGGAAGTTAGTATTTTAGAAGAAATTTTATAAGTTTGGGTTGAAGTGCATTTCGGTGTTATCTACATCCGTTTGGAATTCCAATACTGTTAATAGTTCCGTATAGTGATTCTGGAGTTGGGGGCGCGATCGAATGTGAATTCGGAGGTCCGTAGACCATTTTGAAGCCATTTGGCTAAAGATAGAAAGTTGAAGATTTTCGGAAAGTTTGATCGGGGGGTTGACATTTTGATATCGGGGTCGGAATCAAACTCCGGAAGTTGGAGTAGGTCTGTAATGTCAAATATGACTTATGTGCAAAATTTAAAGTCAATCGGACGTGATTTGATAGGTTTCGGCATCGGAAATAGAAGTTGGAAACTTCAAAATTCAAAAAGCTTAATTTGAGGTGTAATTCGTGATTTTAGCATTGTTTGATGTGATTTGAGGCCTCGAGCAGGTCCGTAATATGTTTTGTGATTGGTTGGTATGATTGGTTGAAGTCCCGGGGGCCTCGGGTGGATTCCAGGTGTTTAACGGATCAAAAATTTAATTTTTGGAAGAGCTGAGTTTGCTGGTATCTGCTATTTTAGCTTCTGCGGAAGCGGAACTGCAGAAGCGGTTGAGGGAGCCGCAGGAGCGGATTTGGTTCAAGGGGTCGTGGACCGCAGATGCGGTCAAGGTTCCACAGAAGCGGGACTGCATCTGCGGAAGATGGGACCACAGAAGCAGAAAATGGGGCCAAGCCCAGGACCGCAAAAGCGGCTGTGGACCGGAAAAGCGAAACCGCTTAAGCGGTAGTAGTTCCGCAGAAACGGAAATAACTGAGGCAAAAGCATTATTTTAAGTCGTGATTTGGCTCATTTCTCTCATATTTTCTTGGCTTGGGGCGATTTTGGGGATGCTTCAAGGAGGGATTTTTGTCATCAAGGATTAAGGTATGTTATCCCTACCTATTATAAGCTAAATACATTGACTATGTATGAGATTAAGCATGGAAATTAGTGTAAATATTGGGGTTTGTTGGAAACCTAGAATATTATTATCTTGGATTTTAGCCACGATTTTGAGTTTGGAATTAGGAGAAAATTATATACTTGAGTTCCTAAGGCCATGGGTAACCTTTATCTTCAAAAAATTTCAGATTCTGGGCACGTGGGCCCGAGGGTATTTTGGTCAACTTTTCGTTCGGGGTTAGAAATTGTTATGACTTGAGTCGTAAGGAATAGTTAAGCATATATTAATGGATTTGTATGATCATTGGCTAGTTTCGGGGCATTGTGCGTTGGTTCAAGCCTTCGGAAGGATGTAGAATGCCGGTGGTAGGTCTTCGGAGCGAGGTGAGTCTCCTTTGTAATCTTGTGAGGGGGGAATTTACCCCATAGGTGAGTTAAATTGGTTATGTGCTCCTATTTGTGGGGGCTACGTAGGCACGAGGTGACGAGAGTCCGTGCGTAGCTACTATTATGCTATTGTCCGGGTAGTTAGGACCCATCAGCATGTTATACTTTAATTAATTATGAACCCATCGATGACTTAGATTGTTTAAATCACCTTTGATTAGAAAACAAATTTAGAAAAAAAAAGAGATTAAACATCATTTTTTTCCGAACTTGTTAAACAGGGAATTGGCTTATTTGGATAATTATTCCGCGATAAAATTCTAATTGTCTATCTGAGCATGTATATTATGTGTACTGCATCGCATGGATGATTCGCGAGCGGGGTAATAGATCAAATTAAATTAATAATTAGATTTTCTAAAACACTTAAGCTTCATTTTTCTCAAGTTAATAAAGAGGATTGACCTTTCCTGGGTATTTGCTCCACTTTGACTTCCTGACTGTTTATCTGTCTCTGTGTGTGTTTATTTTGGAACGGGCCGAACGCCTCGGCAGATTAATAGATGCAACTATAGGTGCGCCGTCGACCCTCGGCAAGGTGCACATCTATTTCTGTTGGATCGGTTCGTCGGCTCGGTATGATATTCGCATGCCTGTGTTGCTGCCTGAACTTAATTAAGTTATTATTGCCCTTTTGTGGCTTAAATTTATTTGGATTATGTTTTAAAGAGAAATTCGGGAAAGTTTCCAATGAAAGAACTACGTGTTTATTTTTTTCCTCTATTTGGATTAGAATCATGTCTATAAAGAATAAATCCACGGATTAATATGTGTATTGACGATAAATGATCATTGGACCGTTAGAGTGTGTCAAAGTTGATCATCTCGTCTCTACCCCTTCGGGATTAGGCGGGACACTCACTGAGTACACGTTGATTATGTACTCATACTGCACTTCTGTGTATTTTTGTTGCACAGGTACATGATACTTTAGCGGCCTACTGGGCGCAGCAGTACGGACGATTCGGGGGCTAGGTGAGTTGCAGTATTCAGCGGCCCGCAGCTTTTAAAGTCCCTTCTAGTAACTGTATTTCTTTCCTGTCCATTGTATTCCGGACGGATGTTATGTTGTATTTTACTTCTCTTATCAGTAGTCGCTCATGCACTTGTGACACTGGGTTTCTGGGATGGTTTACAACAGACTTGTTCTAATTATTATTATTTAAATTTGAATTCTAGTAGTGAACTTTTAATTATAAAAATGGATGGAAAAACCATAGATTTTTAAAAGTATTAATAGAGGAATTAATCTATGAGTTAGTTGGCTGGCCTGACAGAGGTGTCCGGCGCCACCACGACCCTTCGTGGATTTTGGGTAGTGACAACATGGTATCAGAGCACTAGGTTCCCGTCGGTATCACGAGTCATGAGCAAGTCTAGTAGAGTCTCGCGGATCAGTATGGAGACGTCTGTACTTATCCTCGGGAGGCTGTAGGACTGTTAGGAGAACTTCCCTTCTTGATTTCTTTATCGTGCGGTTATATTCCTTTGAGGCTTATGCCTTTGATTCCTTTCCACTCAATCTTGCGCGACGCGAGCGCTTGTTGTAAATCGAAAATTGGAGAATTGAAATGGCACTACAAATGTGGTGCGGGATGATTTTTCTCGGTATAGTTGATTGGACGATTATAGTCGCATTATGGAAGGGTATTCTATTGTTAAGCTCAATAGCAGAACTTCTAAGAGCCTTGAGGCTAGGAACAGGTTGCCATGATGCTCATGAGCAATTTTTCCGCAGTGTTGTTGTGATGGTAGGGTGTTTGCCTACGTGTCTAGGCAGTGAATGAATTTAAGAGAGGTTTACTCAGTATGTAATCAAATGGATTCAGTATTTTATTCCTCGCAAGGGAAAGTCAATCGAACCAAGGATGGTCAGATGTGGACTAGTGGAAGTAATGAAGCATGGTAGTTGCAAGCGTGAAGGAGTTCTCTCCTCTATTGGGGTGTTATTGTCCTAATTAGATGTATTAAGTATATTAGTGTTACGATCTTCTATGATCAGCCCTTGAGGCAAGATATTATGAAATGGCATTGGAAATGCAGCTATCGGATATCGCGGGATGCGGTGGTTCCGGACTGAATCAATATTGTAAAAATTGGTGGTTTGATAAAGACGACCTTCGGAGAGGTTTGGGATTAATAGCAAATTGTGGATTCAAGTTCTATAAAGATGAATTTTAATAAGGTAACAACTGAGCAACATGAGATGAAAAAGACATATGGGAAGTGCCAGGCAGTGTTTAAAATTTCTAAAGGCCGAGTATGAGTAGCAAGGTCGAGTGACCGATTAAGAAGATGAGTCCCGCCAAAGTGGGAGAGCAGCGGAGCTGCGTAGGGGCTTGGTAATGAGAAAACTATGCACCTTAAGGGAGTCTAGAACGACTTGAGAATATCGGTGCTTGGTTATCAACGCTTTCAGATGTAATTTGAAGTGGGGATTTCAGCGACGGGAAATGGAAGTCGGTAGAATAACTCGAAGCATAGTGTTGTTATGCGGTAGGAGATTGTGTATTATGGAAATGAGATGCTTGAAGTGAAGAAAGACGTAGCGTGACTGTGAAGCGAAAGGATGTTTTCGCACATTTAATGGATGTCCACGAGGGATGAATGGGCTCGTACAGCTGGAGAGTGAGCTCGAACTCAGGATGGGTTATTGGTGTGGTAGTGATGGTACCCCATGTAGCAACGTTGGAAGGTGTCGAGGAGTGATTTCGACAGGTGGGGTATTCTGGTGAGCATGGTAGTAGTTGCGTCGTTGGCGAGGCTCCTACGAAGAGTTCTACTGGATATGCAGCAAGGGGAATTATTGTGTGAATGGTGTTAATGATTTGGAGAATCCAATTGGGTTTCTACGGTAAGATATCAAGAATGCCAGCGATTGTTGGTGCGGAGGTGGATGATGATTCAGAATATGAGAAATGGGGATTTACATGAGAATTCCGAGAA
>MU761512.1:0-13794 GCA_026770625.1 Nicotiana glauca | reverse complement strand
AATTCGTGATTTTAGCGTTGTTTGATGTGATTTGAGGCCTCGAGCAGGTCCGTAATGTGTTTTGGGATTGGTTGGTATGATTGGTTGAAGTCCCGGGGGCCTCGGGTGGATTCCGAGTGGTTAACGGATCAAAAATTTAATTTTTGGAAGAGCTGAGTTTGTTGGTATCTGGTATTTCCGCTTATGCAGAAAAGGAACCGCAGAAGCGGTTGAGGGAGCCCCAGGAGCGGATTTGGTTCAAGGGGTCGTGGACCGCAGATGAGGTCAAGGTTCTGCAGAAGCGGGACCACATCTCAGAAGATGGGAGCACAGAAGCGGAAAATGGGGCCAAGCCCAGGGCCGCAAAAGCGACTGTAGACCGCAAAAGCGGAACCGCTTAAGCGGTAGTAGTTCTGCAGAAGCGGAAATGACTGAGGCAGAAGCATTATTTTAAGTCGTGATTTGGCTCATTTCTCTCATATTTTCTTGGCTTGGGGCGATTTTGGGGATGCTTCAAGAAGGGATTTTTGTCATTACGGATTAAGGTATGTTATCCCTACCTATTGTAAGTTAAATACATTGATTATGTATGAGAGTAAGCATGGAAATTAGTGTAAATATTGGGGTTTGGTTGGAAACCTAGAATATTATTACCTTGGATTTTAGCCACGATTTTGAGTATGGAAATAGGAGAAAATTATATATTTGAGTTCCTAAGGCCATGGGTAACCTTTATCTTCAAAAAAATTTAGATTCCGGGCACGTGGGCCCGAGGGCATTTTGGTCAACTTTTCGTTCGGGGTTAGAAATTGTTATGACTTGAGTTGTAAGGTATAGTTAAGCATATATTAATGGATTTGTATGATCATTGGCTAGTTTCGGGGCGTTGTGCGTTGGTTCAAGCCTTCAGAAGGATGTAGAATGTCGTTGGCAGTTCTTCGGAGCGAGGTGAGTCTCCTTTCTAATCTTGTGAGGGGGAATTTACCCCATAGGTGAGTTAAATTGGTTATGTGCTCCTATTTGTAGGGGCTACATACGCACGAGCTGATGAGAGTCCGTGTGTAGCTACTATTATACTATTGTCCGGGTAGTTAGGACCCATCAACATGTTATACTTGAATTAATTATGAACCCATCGACGTCTTAGATTGTTTAAATCACCTTTGATTAGTAAACGAATTTAAAAAAAAAAAGAGATTAAACATCATTTTTTTCCCGAACTTTTTAAACAGAGAATTGGCTTATTTGGATAATTATTCCTCGATGAAATTCTAATTGGCTATCTGGGCATGTATATTATGTGTACCGCGTCGCATGAATGATTTGCGAGCGGGGTAATAGATCACATTATATTAATAATTGGATTTTCTAAAATACTTAAGCTTCGTTTTTCTCAAATTAATAAAGAGGATTGACCTTTCCTGGATATTTGCTCCCATGTTGACTTCCTGACTGTTTATCTATCTCTGTGTGTGTTTATTTTGGAACGGGCCGAACGCCTCGGCAGATTAATAGATGCATCTATAGACGCGCCATCGACCATCGGCAAGTGCACATTTATTTCTGTTGGATCGGTCTATCGCCTCGGTATGATTTGCACATGCCTGTGTTGCTGCCTGAACTTAATTAAGTTATTATTGCCCTTTTGTGGCTTAAATATATTTGGATTATGTTTTAAAGAGAAATTCGGGAAATTTTCCTATGANGCCCGAGCAGTTGTATCGGATGAGACGAGATCCCTTGATCTAGGATTTTGTGCAATCCAGCTAAACGAGGTATGTTACGGAAATAAGACCCTTATTGGGTTCAGAATGAGGTAAGGGCCTTGTCAGCCATGAAGACCTAATGCTTTTTTGACTCGGCAATTGAATATGAATGTCGGTACATCTCGTCCGTCGTGGCGGTATGGTAAAGGTTAGATTAAGACCTGTATATGTCATGGGGTGCAATGGGAGTATCGGATCACTAGGATTTTGGCTAAGTTAATCAGAGAATATTATGGTGGTCCTGTGGATTTAGTGTTGCTAAGTAAGAATTTAGTAAAGTTATGCCGTTGTGTTTGAGTACAGTGTGAAGTGATTGATATGGTGATCGTATGTTGGAAACAGGCTTAGCATAGGATTCGGACATTGGAATCGGGCTCTAAGTCTTATTTGCTTGAATAAAAGGGAACATTCTCAAAATTTATCGAGCTTATGTGCTCAGCTAAGTCTTGGTAGCACGGAAAGGTGCGTGAGGTGTTAAACAGTGATTTCAGACCACTCCAGTACAGTTCTCAGCACGTTCAAGGACGAACGTACGTTTAAGTGGGAGATAATGTAACGACCCAACCGGTCGTTTTGAGTACTAGCACTCCATTCAGCAGTCGGAGGCCATAAATAGCTTCATTTCAGGTATTATGACTTGTACGCGTGGTCGGAATTGAATTTCGAGAAGTCCAGAGTTGAATTGGGAAGAGAAGTCTCATTTAGGAAGCTTAAATTTGAAAAAATGAGCTAGGATTTGAATTTTGAGTAAACGACCTCCGAATTGGGATCTGAAGGTTCCAGCAGGTTCGTATGATGATTTAGGACTTGGGCGTATGCCCGNTTGTATTCCGGACGGATGTTATGTTGTATTTTACTTCTCTTATCAGTAGTCACTCATGTACTTGTGACACCGGGTTTCTGGGAGGGTTTACAACGGATTAGTTCTAATTATTATTATTTAAATTTGAATTCTAGTAGTGAACTTTTAATTGTAAAAATGGAAGGAAAAACCTTAGATTTTTAAAAGTATTAAAAGAGGAATTAATTGATGAGTTAGATGGCTAGCCTGACAGAGGTGTCCGGCGCCACCACGACCCTTAGTGGATTTTGGGTCGTGGCATGGTTATTTGTTCACCAATAATTAAGCCCATTGTGAATAAAATCAGTAGGAGATCTGGGCTCATTTAAGAGCCCAAACGTGACAACCTCTGTTTGAACAAGACTTGGGCCTGAATCTGTTTAAGGCCCAGCATCAAATAGTCTTTCCCCCTCAATGTTACAATTCATTTATTATATTAATAGAAATTTAGGAAAACGTGTTGAACATATTTGGGCTGAAATTGATTTGATTTAATATGGTGATGCAATACTTTCAGTGGTGGTTCACTAACAATGCTAATTAATTAGGACCCTTTTAGAGAAAATACTTAATAGAAAAATCATAGTTCTTTTAGGTTGGATTTAAAATAAATTAGGTGCGCCGCGCCAAACAAATATCATACATTGCATGGCCCTCTTAATTATAGTAAAAATATTTTAGACCTCGGGATGTGTCATTTAGCGAATTTCATGGCCTCCCGCATAGTTAATAATACGCTGGTTGCTTTAGGCCTAGTATTTAATAATATTATCTTCTTAAACTCGGGTGCACATTTATGTGACCCAAATTCAAATCTCAACGGCGTTGGAATATGTCAAAAACCACGGGTGCGTTTATGTGACGTGGTTCGAGGCGTGTTTTAACAATGTTGCAAATTCCTTAAAAAAATTGATTCAAAGCGATAAGTAAGTTAATTTGCACTTTAAATTGAAACATGCATAAAAATCAGTTTATTTAACCATTTATAATAGTTTAAGCGACCGTGCTAGAACCACGGGATCCGGGGGGTGCCTAACACCTTCCCTCAGGGCAACATAATTCCTTACTTAGAATTTCTGGTTCGCAGACTTCATTCGGAAAGTCAAAAATTTCCTCGATTTGGGATTCGAGAAAAACCGGTGACTTGGGACATCAAAATCCAAACCTATCCCAAGTGGCGACTCTAAATAAATAAATAATCCTGATTCGAATAATGACACTTAAATTGGAAAAACTCCCTTATACAATTATCTTTCGGGGTAAGTGTGTAAAAAGGAGGTGTGACAGCTCTGACGACTCTGCTGGGGAAACAAACCTATAACTTCGGTTCAGGATTTAAGAATTCGAGCTTAGAATAACTGTTATATTGGCTTTATCTGATTTTCCTACACGTTTCACGCTAAATGTGCTAAATGCTTACCGCTTTGATATTATCTGAATTGTGTATATAAACTATGACGAAACCCTTCTCTTCTCATCTCCGAGGATGTGCTCGCTGGTCGAGACTCCCTATTCTATTAGTGTCATACCTTAAAGTAAGAAAGAAGCCAGACAAGTTACTAAGCCGGATGGCCTTTTGGTTTCTGGTATGTACCCCTCTCCTCAACTTGAATTGTCCGCTCGGGTACACAGTCTAGAACATATACCCAGGTTTTGAACCTAGAATAACTTGACCTCATGCCGGATCCCTAATAGGAACGCTTGTTTGCATCACATGCATTTGACTTAGGGGACTCAACACAGGGGTTGGGTCCGTCTAGGACAAGAAACCTGAAAAGAAAAGACCATCCTGATGCATCCTACTTGCTTTTTATGCATTTATTTGCTTTGGACTTGCATGTTGACTGGCTTGTGAGTAATGGAAGAAATCTAGAAAAAGAAGAAGAAAAAGGAAAAATAGTGTTAAGGTTGAGCGAGTTGGTCACCCGTTTTGAAAAGCCCAATGCCCAAATGGTACCGAAACTCTTCCGGATTTTGTTTTAGAAAACAAAAGAAAATAAAGTGTCTTCAAAATAGATAGTTTTGTCAAAACAGCCCGAACTACGCCAGTTTGATTCTCACCGGATGTGGGATACGTAGGCAACCCCCATCGGGTCCAACTTCCCTTTTGCAAAAATAGCCAAGAAATAACAAAAACTTTTAATTTTGTCACAAATAAATTAGGTGATGTCATTCTTGTTTAAAACAAGCCGAATGTCCCCAAGAGGACGCCGGAAGGCTGTTTTGCAAGAACAACCACTTTGGCTCATTTTCAACGGTTAGCAGGCACAGCCTCAAAATCTTCTTCCCCGAAGTATTGAAAGGTTGTATCTGCAAAGTCAAGGTTTTGTTTTGAAATAAAGTTTGTGAAAAAATGAAAATTTCCAAAATTATTTCTTTACTTTTTGCATTTGTTTTTCCCGAACTACGCTTGGTCTGATTCATGCGGGGTCATGATACATAGCCAATCTTTATAAGATTCGATGGTAACCCTAAGAGAAAAACAAAAAGAAAGGGAAAAAATAAAAGAAAAACGAGAGAGGAAAAGAAATAAAAAAGAGGGAAAATAAGAAGGCAAGAGAAAGAAACCGTAGCAAAAGCAACGATGAGAATGAAGGAAAAGAAAAGAGAAACTGACGAAAAAAATGTGAAAATGAGAAAGAGAAAAGCAAGAAAAACTAAGAGTGGAAATCAAAAGAAAAAGAAAAAGAAATGAAAAGTCGGGATGACGCATGCAACCATTGCCAACATGTAGACGTCCGTTTAACTGTATAGGTGCATCACACCCCAATGTGCGATTCCCTATCTGCTACTTGTCTCAAACTAACCGTTTGTTGCTGTCATGTCCAGCTTAGGGTTTTAGAAATGGTGGTTGGTTTTTGGTAAGCTGCCGTCACATCGGTATTTAACCAGATCAAAAGGAAGTACAATAATGTCATCTGAAATGACTTTGCCAGCAATTCCCATCTCGGAAGATAGCCTAATCTCGGGCGTCCCGGCCTCAGAGTCTGCAGCGGCCGAGGAAAATAGGATCCTCCGTCTCCGGGTCATGGAGATGTGGGATGCATGGACAAATGGAAAGGAGCCTCTAGTTGCCATCCCTGGATTTCCCGAGCTCTTCCCTAGGTCAGAGGGTACCTCCAATATTCCCATCAGTCATCCAAACATCTCATTGGGACAACCCACCATACTGGCTCATTTTGTTGGAGCACCTTCTGAGGTTCGCCCCCAGGTGTTCCCATCAGTCCCCAATATCTTTACTGCTCCCCCATGTTCCACCACAACATAGCCTGGGCTGCCTAGACCCACTTTTGATCCATCAGCCTTCACATTCCAAACACCCACTTACAAAACTGAGCCTCCTCAGTATGCCACTTACACTTATCCTCAACCACCTCTATTTGAGTTCACAATGGGACAGGACAAGACTCCCAAGACCCCCGAACAGGATGAAATGGCAAAAAGGATGAGAAGCCTGGAGCAGAGCCTCAAAAACATGCAGGGTCTGAGTGGGCAGAAGAGTGTGTCATATACTGATCTATGCATGTTCCCTCACGTGCATTTGCCCACAGGATTCAAAACTCCGAAGTTCGAAAAGTACAATGGGCATGGTGATCCTATTGCTCACCTTAAGAAGTACTGCAATCAATTGCGTGGGGCTGGCGGAAAAGAGGAATTGTTAATGGCCTACTTTGGAGAAAGCTTGGTAGGTATTGCCTCAAAATAGTATATGGATCAGGACATCTCTCGTTGGCACATTCAAGATGACCTCGCCAGAGATTTTATGAGACAGTTTCAGTATAACATAGGCATTATGCTAGATAGGAACTCTTTAAAAAATCTGAAGAAGAAATCCTCAGAGAATTTTAGGTAATATGCAATCAAATGGCGTGAGCAGGCGTCAAGAGTAAAGCCTCCAATGGACGAGGTAGAAATGGTCACGGTCTTTCTCCAGGCTTAGGAGCCTGATTATTTTCAGAATATGATGTCAGCTATAGGCAAACCGTTCGCCGAGGCCATTAAAATTGGTGAAATGGTAGATAATGGATTGAAAACAGGTAGAATTCTAAGCCAATCGGCTATTAGAGCAACCTCCCAAGCCATCCAAGGCGGGTCTGGAGGATTGGCAAATGGTAAAAAGAAAGAAGAAATGTCTATGGCGGCTTCGGGTACAAGAAGGTACCGCAATCCTAGACCCATGTTTTCAGAAAGGCCTCCTCAGTATTACTACCCTTACCATGACATGGCTTATGCTCCTCAGCCGTATGTGGTCATGAATGCTCAATGTTTTGTATGACCGCAGCAACATGCTAATAGAAACCAAGCTCCATTTCCAAGAAATTAGCCTCCTCCCCAAAACCACTATAATCCTCATCCTCCATAGAATAATTTTCCTCCCCATGAGCTACCCAGGAGACAAAATTTCACACCCATTGGTGAATCTTAATCCAATCTATTCCCAAAGCTCATCCAAATGGGTCTAAAGCAGCCGGTTCCCCAAACAAGGCAAAATCCAGCGTCGCCTGCCTAAAGAGTCGGTGTCAGATGTGCTTATCAATCAGGGGCAGAAGGGCATGATACAAATGATTGTTGGACTTTGAAAAGAGCGGTGGAGAACTTGATAGAGAAAGGCAAAATAGTGCTAAGGGATGAGGATGTCCCCAACATGACCAATAATCCACTACCAGCCCATAACAATGGTCCCGTAATTGGTATGATTTGCGAAGATAAAGAATTTGACCCGGCATTAAAGGCCATAATTGCTATTGCCGATGCGAAAAGAAAGCCCAAAACTACCCCAAAGCAAGATAAAGGGAAAAGAAGAACAAAGCCATCAAGGCTGAATCAGAAAAGAAAGCTAAGACAGAGACAAAGCCAATGCCTCCCAAAGATGGAATTCTTTATGTTCTACGGGGCCGTGAGGAAAAACCGTTGACTTTGAGCCCACCAAAGAGACTTGAATTGGGTAAAGGAACCCAGATGTCTGTACCCAAGGGAGCTTATGTGGTGCGGGGGACAATTAAGCCATCGAGGCCAAACGAGCCTGTGGTTATTGGACGCGTGCATAGAAGCCTATGACAGATCTTGCCGCAGTACCATGGAATTACCAAAAGACAGTGGTTACGTATAAGGGCAAAGAGATCTCAGGGAATCTTCAAGAAAACGTCCTGTTGTGAAATAGTCCAATGTGGAAGAAGTAAACAATACCACCAAGAAGCGTTTCCCACCTAAAAAGCATGTAAGTACCGAGGAAGGAGAAGCTTTCTTCCAGAAAATGAAGATGGCCGATTATGAAGTGGTTGATCAGTATTGAAAGTATCCTGAATAGGTGTCCATGCTGTCCTTGTTAATGAAGTCTTCCGAACAGCAGAAGATCTTAATGAATACATTGAATGAAGCATATGTGCCGACTGAAACTTCGGTGGAACAGTTGGAAAGAATGGCGGAAAGGTTCTTCGTTGTCAATCAGATTTCATTCAGCAAGAATGATTTTCCTCCACATGGGGCTGCTCACAACAAAGCTTTGCACTTAACTGTCAAATTTGAGGGATACTATATGAAGTGGGTCATGGTAGATGGAGGTTCTGGGGTAGACATTTGCCCACTCTCTACACTACAACGCATGGAAATCAGGATTGAAAGGATTCGTCCAAACAATGCCAGCGTCCGAGTTTTCGATGGAATTAAAAGAGACACAATCAGAGAAATTGATTTGATTTTGACCATTAGCCCAGTGGATTTTGAGGTGACTTTCCAGGTACTAGACATGGACACGTCTTATAATTTTCTTATGGGAAGGCCCTGGATCCATATCGCAGGAGTTGTACCCTCCACCTTCCATCAGATGGTGAAGTTTCAATATGAGGATTAGGAGATCGTGGTCCATAGAGAAGATGAACAATCGATATATCAGGACCCATCTGTCCCATGCTTGGAAGCGAGGGAAGGCAGTGAACATATAGTTTACCAAGCTTTCGAAATTATGATGGCGGACCAGCATGAAGAGGGAAATCCGTGCCCCCAACCTCTCTTATCCAATAATTCAATTATGGTTGCCAAGGAGATGATCCGACATGGTTTCAGGCCAGGAAAGGAACTCGGAAAAGCATTGCAAGGAATATCTGAGCCAGTGACCCTGCCTACAACTGAAAAGTTCTTCGGATTAGGTTTCATGCCTACCCCGAATGATGTAAGATGGGCATATGAGAGAAAGAACGAGGGATGGGTCCTGCCAAAGCCACTGCCACATTTGTATGAGACCTTTGTCAGGCCAAAATATAGTGAGGAAGAGGATGATGAGTCCTTTACGGCAAAAGAAATTGAAGAAATATGTGGGACAATGAGAAAGATACTCTATGAAACCCGCATGGTTCAGCTGGGAGAGGTCACAAGCACAGCTGAGGTGCTATATATGGGACCGAACACCAAGCTACAGAATTGGAAAGCTACGCCGTTTCCAATCAGGCGGGAGTCCGGGTTGAATTGTCCTGCCACTTTTTCTGCATTAAGAGTTATCCCATGGTGTAACTCAGATGTTTTCTTTTGTTTCCTGTCTTTAAATTCCTGAATGTAAGCCATGTTATCTTCCCAATTCCAAGAAATGAAATCAATATTTCATCGTTCATTTTCTTTATTCTTTCTGATTTTTCTATTTTTCTCTTTTGTTTCTTCTTTTCAGTTATAATAATGTGGCTTTAAATAATATGACATGCTTGTGGACTTCACGCCCAGATCCAAACAAGCTGTCTAATTGTGAAATAATAAACCAAGAACCGAAATATGATAAAGAAGAGGCTTTTAGGGAAATAAATCATGAACTGGAATAATTTGAGAATAAACCTAAGCCAAACTTGAATGATACTGAACCGGTTAACTTGGGAACTTTTGAAGAAATTCGGGAAACCAAAATAAGCATTCACACGGATGAGAAAACTCGGGATGCAATAATCCAACTCCTTCTCGAGTTTAAAGACGTGTTTGCTTGGTCGTATGATGATATGCCAGGGTTGAGTGTGGATTTAGTGGTTCATAAGTTGCCAATTTACCCCGATTTCCCTCAGGTACAGCAGAAGCAGAGAAAGTTCAAAACTAACATCAGTGATAAGATCAAGGAAGAAATCACAAAATAACTGAAAGCAGGGGTAATCCGAGTGGTACGGTACACTACATAGTTGGCTTATGTGGTACCAGTTCCAAAGTAAGACGGGAAGACTCGGGTGTGTGTGGATTACAGAGATTTGAACAAGGCAAGTCCCAAGGACAACTTCCCTTTGCCCAACATTCACATCCTTGTTGATAACTGCGCCAAGCATGAGATACAGTCCTTTGTGGATTGTTACGAAGGATATCTCTAGGTGTTGATGGATGAGGAAGACGTAGAGAAAACAGCCTTCACCATGCCTTGGGGTACCTATTGCTACAGAGTCATGACGTTTGGTCTGAAGAACGTTGGGGCAACCTATATACGGGCTATGACTGCTATTTTCTATGATATGATGCATCAGGAGATAGAAGTATATGTGGATGATCTAATTATCAAATCCTGAACTCAGGATGATCACGTTCGAGATTTGAGAAAAATTTTTGAGCGGCTGCACAAGTATGATCTGAAGCTGAACCCGGCTAAATGTGCATTCGGGGTCTTGTCGGGCAAACTTCTGGGTTTCATAGTCAGCAGGAGAAGTATCAAGCTAGACCCAACAAAGATAAAGTCTATCCGGGATTTGCCTCCTCCTAGAACCAAGAAAGACGTGATGAGTTTGTTCGGCAGATTAAACTATATCAGTCGGTTCATCCCTCAATTGACATCTATATGTGAGCCTATATTCAAGTTACTGAAGAAAAATGCGGCAATCAAGTGGACGGATGAATGCCAAGAGGCTTTTGATAATATCAAAGAATATTTGTCAAATCTGCCCATCTTGGTCCCACCAGATCCAGGGAGACCTCTATTCCTGTACCTGACGGTCTTAGAAATTCCTTCGATTGTGTCCTCGAGCAACATAATATAACTGGGAAGAAAGAACAGGAAATCTATTACTTGAGCAAGAAGTTCACCGATTATGAAGCTAAATATACATTATTGGAGTGAACCTGCTATGCCTTAACTTGGGTTGCTCAGAAGCTAAGACATTATCTGCAAGCTCACACCACTTATCTCATAACCAGGCTGGATCCTTTGAAATACATATTCCAAAAGCCGATGACCACAGGGAAGTTAGCAAAATGGAAAATTCTCTCACTGAATTCGATATAGTCTATGTCACTCGCACGACAATAAAAGCTCAGCCATTGGTAGATCATTTGGCTGAAAATCCGGTTGACGAAGAATACCAACCGTTGAGCACTTACTTTACAGATGAAGAGGTAAACTCAATAGAAGTAATCTCGGAGGACACTCATGCTTGGAAAATGTTCTTTGATGGGGCAGTAAACGCCAAGGGTGTAGGAATTGGGGCAATCTTGATCTTACCCACCGGTCAGCATTACCCGGCTACCGCTAAGATTCGGTTTTTCAGCACGAACAATACTGCTGAGTATGAAGCCTGCATCATATATATGAATATGGCTATTGACCAAGATGTTGAAGAGTTATCGATCTTGGGGGATTTAGATTTGATTATCCGGCAAGCCCAAGGAGAATGGGAAACCCAAGATGTTAAGCTTATTCCCTATTGCCAACATGTGGAAGATCTCAGCAAGCGGTTTAATTCAGTGGAGTTTAGGTACATTCCTCGGTGCCACAATGAGCTAGCCGATGCACTTGCTACTCTAGCCTTGATGTTGCCTTATCCAGGAAATGCCCACATCGATCCTTTAGAAATCCAAATAAAGGAAAGACATGGTTACTCTAATACGGTTGAGGCAGAACCAAACATCTAGCCATGGTACCAAGACATTAAGAGGTTTTTGAAAACACAAGAATATCCTAAACATGCTACTAGAGATCAAAAGAGAACCATTAGGTGCCCGACATTCAAATGGTTTCTTCTTAAGTGGTGATGTTTTTTATAAAAGAACCCCAGATCTCAACTTGTTAAGACGTGTTGACGCCGATGAAGCTGGAAGAATCATGCATGAAGTGCACGCAGGGGTGTGCAGACCTCATATGAACAGGTATGTCCTGGCAAAGAAAATCCTTCGAGCAGGGTATTATTGGATAACCATGGAGAAAGACTGCTTCAGTTATGTCCGTAAATGACATCAATGTCAAGTGCACGGTGATTTGATTCATCCATTTCCAACAGAATTACAGCCCATGTCAATACCTTAGCCTTTTGTCGCCTGGGTCATGGACGTTATTGGGCCAATTGAGCCGAAAGCCTCAAATGGTCATAGATTCATATTGGTCGCTATCGACTACTTCACAAAGTGGGTCGAGACTGTCACTCTCAAAACAGCCACTAAGAAAGCTGTAGTGGATTTTGTGCACTCTAATCTTATCTGTCGTTTCGGCATTCCTGCAACCATCATCACAGATAATGCTGCAAACTTGAATAGTCGTTAGATAGAGGAAGTATGTGAACAATTCAAGACAACGGATTTCGTGAGTGGTCTCCCTCGGACTTCGAGGAAGTTTGATTCAGTTTGGGTGATTGTTGATCGGCTGACCAAATTCGCGCATTTCATTCCAGTATGTACTACTTATTCATCGGAGCGGTTGGCAGGGATCTTTATTCGGGAGATTGTCAGGTTACATGGGGTTCCAGTGTCTATTATCTCTGATAGAGGTACTCAGTTCACTTCTCAGTTCTGGAGGGCATTTCAGCGGGAGCTGGGTACTCAGGTGGAGTCGAGCACAGCATTCCACCCTCAGACAGACGGACAGTCTGAGCGCACTATTTAGATCTTGGAGGATATGTTTCGTGCCTGTGTGATCGATTTTGGAGGTTCATGGGATGAGTTTTTGCCGTTTGCAGAGTTTGCCTACAACAAAAGTTATCAGTCGAGTATTCAGATGGCCCAGTATGAGGCATTGTATAGTAGGCGGTGTAGATCTCCTGTGGGATGGTTTGAGCCTGGCGAGGCTAGATTGTTAGGGACTGAGATAGTTCAGGATGCTTTGGAGAGAGTAAAGTTGATCCAGGAGAGGCTTCACACAGCACAGTCACGCCAGAAGAGTTATGCGGACCGGAAGGTTCGAGATGTGTCTTTCATGGTTGGCAAGGGGGTCGTGTTGAACGTTTCACCCATGAAGGGTGTTATGCGGTTCGGGAAGAANTCCGTCTCATGTGTTGGACTTCAGCACAGTTCAGCTGGATGATGATTTATCTTATGATGTGGAGCCGGTGGCTATTTTGGGTCGACAGGTTCGGAGGTTGAGATCTAAGGATATTGCTTCAGTAAAGGTGCAGTGGAGAGGCCGGCCCGCGAAGGAGGCTACTTGGGAGACCGAGTAGGAGATGCAGAGTAGATATCCCCACCTATTTCAGACTCCAGGTATGTTTCTTGACCCGCTCGAGGATGAGCGTTTGTTTTAGTTGGGGAGAATGTGACGACCCGATTCGTCGTCACGTGAGTTACTGCCCCGTTTTCTCTGTTATGTGCTTGTTCATGTTTCAATATATGTACTTGGTGAATTTGAGTCAATTCGGATCGAGTTTGGTAGGAAATGAGATGACTAGTCTCTTTAATGAAGGAATAGATTGAAAAAGTCAATCGGATATCGACTTGTGAGTTAGAGGGCTCGGAATCTAATTCCGATGGTTCGGTTAGCTTCGGGGGATGATTTTTGACCTAGGAGAGCGATCGGAATCGAATTTGAAGGTCTGGTGTAGAAATAGGCTTGAATTGGCGAAGTTGGAATTTTGGCGAATTCCGGTTGGTAGGTGAGATTTTGATCCGTGGGTCGGAATAGAATTCCGAGAGTTGCAGTAGCTTTGTTAGGTAATTTTGGATATGTCTGTAATTTTTCAGGTCCTTCGGACATCATTTGGTCGGGTTTTTGATTGGATGTTGGTTTCGGAAGTTATAGTTAAACTTAAACTTGAATTTGTTGAAAACGGACGATTTTGATGTTATCGATAGTGATTTTATGATTCGAGCAAGTTTAGATGAGGTAATAGATCATATCTGTGTTTTTGGTTGAGGTACTGGGGGCCTCGGGGTGATTTCGGAAGGCTAACGGGCAAGTTTGGGCTGCAAAAATGCAGCAGATTTGCTCTATGCGATTGCGAGCATGGGGCTGCGATCGCGTAGAAGGAATTGGAGGAGCCCAGAATTTGCTCT
>MU761510.1:38123-48307 GCA_026770625.1 Nicotiana glauca | reverse complement strand
TAAAATATCCCAAGCCCAAAACAAATACCCAACCCAAGCCCAACCAATTACCCAAACCCATGTAACCCATCAGCAAGCCCTAACATATCTCCTTCTCAACCATGAACCAAACAAGAGACAAAACAAAACAAAAAAAAACCCCTAATTCTAAAATAACACACACAGACGCCCCCCTATCTTCTTCTTCTCCTTCAACCAGCCACCCTCCAACTCATCGCCGGACCACCCCTTCCCCGCCAGCCTTCACTGCTTCGCTCCCCTTCACGACCACCCGTCATTAACCAGCCCGCCAGCCTCGCCTTCCAATCATCTTCCAAGTCGCCCCAACCTCTAACCAGCCAGCCCCGTAGCCGGAAAAGACCATGAACAACCAGCCTGCCTTCCCCATCGCCAGCTCCACGACAACAACCTACTACCGCCACCATTCCCTCATGACCAACCCCACTGTCCCGTCCCCCAGCGACCAACGACCACTCCTTCTTCACATCCAAACGAAAACCCAAAGCACCCCTTCTCGTTGCGTCGTCAACTTCTTCTCCAACTCCAGGTTTGTTCGTTGATTGTTAGTTCCGTTCGAGTTCAAAGAGTAAGCAGTTCGAATTCGTTGTTGAGATTCCGGGTAGATTCGAGTTATTTTTGGTTTCAAAATTTCCGGGCAGATTTATTTCCGTTCGAGTTCGTCGTTATTCCGATCCGGTTAGTTGGTTTAAGTTTTATTTCTGTCCGTATTTTATTTGATATTCTCGGATCTAAAATCAGTATATGTTTGATTATTTTCTTATTTATTGTTTATCATTTTTTTAATTATTTCTTCAGTTTGCTTTATTCATTTCTTCTTGTTTAGTTTTAATATAAAAATATTTTAGTTTAATCACTTGAATCCTTTATCCTGATTGTAATGTTGTTAGATTTAATTTGAAGTTCAATTGATTATTGAGTTTAGTGATTTGAATCTGTTTTATTGTTGTGTTAAGTCTAAATTTAGATCTGAGTTAGAAATTTAAATTTTTGTTTGTTTGATCTGTTAAGTTTAATTTGAATCTGAGTTTAGTGATCGGAGTCTACTTGTTTGTTATATTCAATTTTGTTATTGTTGTTGAATCTGAAAGTATGTTTGTTAAGAATGTTGTTCAAAATAATTTCAGTTGTTTCTTTGTTGTTCATCATTTAGTTTGAATTGTTGATTGAATTTGATTAAGAATTGGTTATAGCTGCTATATTTTGGTTAATTGATTTAGGTGAATGGGTTATAGCTGATAGGGGTAGAATAGTAATTTTTAGTAATTTCGGGGGTATTTTTAGAATTTAAAATTTAGACAATTATTTAATTTAAGTGCTCAGTCCATTAATAAATAATAATATTAAAATAAGAAATTATTTAATAAAAGTGGGGAACAAGACACATGATAGTGGGAAATAAAGCATTTCTTTAATAAAGAGTGGGGAACAAGACATAGTGGTGTTAAAAGAATTGATTAAATACACCTACCCATGCTTTGAATTAATTAAAATAAATTAGATAAATAGTAGTGGGGCTGTAAAGAAATATGGTGGGTAGAAAGAATTTTAATAATTTTTCAAGAGTTGGCAGGTCTATTAGGAATAGCATAAATAGAGTTAGACTTGAACAGAATGAAGGGGGAGAAGATAGAGAGATTGAAAAACGAAAAAAAAAATCTGAAGTTAGAGGGGATTAAAAACACGAAAAAGAAATAGAGTTTTAACTTGGAGAGAAAGGGGACTGATTTTGGAGATAAATATTTCAGAACTGGAGGGAAGATAAAAAGACTTTTGAATCTTAAAAATTTTGGGAGTGTTTTGAAAGTTAGAAATAAAAGAAAAAATCTATTCTTCTTCACTGTTAACAATCAGCATCAACTACTATTGTTCATTGAAGCTTCAAGCTTCTTTTTCTTGAGTGTTAAAAATCAGAAGTTATTTTGACAACTGATTACTTCTCTGTTGGTCTGTTTTGGTTTCTAGTATTACTGGTATTCAAGTAGGGTTTCTTGGGTTTACTCTTGGTTAGTTTTCCAATTTGGAAGCTCTTGGTTTTCTTGCTTGGTTGCAATCTCCTGGGTTTTCTGCTATTCCCGTTGTCACTAGGCTACTCCCGTGTTGTTGAACTGCTGTTGCTGTGTGTGTGCTGCTATTGCTTCCTATTGATCTTCCTCTTCTTTGTATTCCAATACCAGGTACACCACTTTGAATCACTTTGATATACGCCTTGAAGATGAAATGAAATGACAGAAATTTATGTATTTAATTATAGTATATTTGTATTTTTAGTTAAATATCAGTTATATATTTTCCTGCTATACGAAGGGTAGAGGCATGCATAATTAAGACTGTTTCCTATTATAAGGTCACTAATTAGCAGTCGACTGAAACATAACAATAGATTATGAAACTAAATTCTTGAAATGGCACGAATGCTAGTCAATACGATATTCTTGTTTAATTTGAGTAAATTGTTAGATTATTGAACTATGGGATGTATGTCCGTAAGAATCGCGTAGCTAATAGTTTCAGCTTCACTAGTTCTCATATTTAAAATAAGGTAGCTCGCGATCTCATCTTTTTTTTCGAATTGGTAAAAATTTAGATTTGAATTTGCAAATGTTGGAATAGAAGTAACTTGAGGTTTGTAATCTTTGAATCTTGTTAATAACAAATATCCACAAATAATAGGCAAATATAATAGGTCAATAATTCCATAGAATCAACAAACTTGACACTTTTAATGTGTGATTCAATGTAACAAGGCTAAGAACATTAATCCATTAGGCGTGAATCTAGCAAGATGGTTTAATTTTTTAGATTTAATAAACTTTCTAATAAGCTTTAGTAATTATGGTTAAGTCTAGTTTTAAGTGATTGTGAATAAATAATTTCAATAGTTTTTTTTATATATATAACGCGAGTTTTACTCTTGCTATAATTAATTTCTTTTGAATATCAGTTGTCGAATTTCGCATTTTTATTTACAATTTCGAAATTTTTCCTTTTTTAGCAAAATTCCTTTCCATTAATATTTGTCTTAATTTAGCAATTAGTGTGTTACATTTTTTATTTTTATTTTCAGCTCGTAATTAATTAGGATTTTTCTTTCTTTATCCTAGAGACGTTTAACTATAAATGTAGTCACTTTAGGATATCCTTAAAATAAAGGAGGCGTGCCTCGCCACAGTAAATTACAAATTGCGGGGCCCTCAATAAAAGGACATAATAATTGGATAGACTTCGGAGTTGGCCGCTTAGTGAATTTTCACGGCCTCTTCCCAAAATAATGATACGTTAGTCTCTTTAGGACGCGCCTTAATTAATCTTACCCTCCTAAACTCGGGTGTGCATTTATGCAACCCAAATCCAAATCTCGACAGAGTCGAAATGTGTCGACGACCACATGTACACTGGTTGTAACGTGGTTCGAGATGCTTTTCCATGACGTCGCAATTCTTTTAAAAAAATTAACTAATGAGGCGTGCCTCGCCAAACAAGAATACGCCGACTGTGGGGTCCTCTACACGTGTTTGTTGAATTGCTTAGACTTCGGGATGGACCATTTAGCAAAATTTCACGGCCTTACCCAAAATAATGATACGCTAGTCGCTTTAGGCGCGTCTTTAATAAATTACTTTCTTAAATACGGGTGCGCATTTATGTGAACCAAATCCAAATCTCAACGGGGTCGAAATGTATCGATAATCACGGGTACATTGACTGTGACGTTGTTCGAGATACGTTTTTACAACGCTGTAATTCTCCGTAAAATAATAATAATAAAAAAAATTGATAAATGCGGTTCAAAAGTTAAAATTTGCATATAAGTTCATAATTGTTAAAAATCAGATAATTTAGCCGAATATAACAGTTGAGCGACCGTGCTAGAACCACGAAACTCGGGAATGCCTAACACCTTCTTCCGGGTTAACAGAATTCCTTATCCGGATTTCTGGTGCGCGGACTGTTAAACAGAGCCAATATTTTCCTCAATTCGGGATTAAACCGGTGACTTGGGACACCATAAAATTTCCCAAGTGGCGACTCTGATTCTTTATTAATAATCCCGTTTTGATTGTCCTTTAATTGGAAAAACTCCCTTGCGCCCTCGCGGGTGCCGGAAAAAGGAGGTGCGACAGATTGTGATGGAGAAATTTTAAACAATGGCTCCTAGCTAATGGTAGCTTATCTCGCCCAGGAGGTGGGAATAGTTGAGAACATGTGGCGAACAGGTGCATAATGCGTGAGAATCTGCCGAATAGTTTGGGCCAAATCATGAAGAAAGCTAAAAAACGTTGTTTGATGAGCCAGCGTAGTATTAGATAGTTGGTCAGGTAAAGCCTGAACAAACCAATGGTGCTTAGGTGGTCTTTTCTGCAACTTTTGTCGAACAGAAAAATTATGGTAATCAAGATAGGATAAGATAGGGTCATGAAAGAATCATCCAAATTAGAGTGTTGATCTTATTTCGTGGGGGGGGGGGGGGGGGGGGGGTTCCAATTTGATAAGATTCAGAAATGAGGGTTCATTTAAATAACTAAATTACATAATTAAGTTCTGTTGGTGAAATTACAAGAAATTACAGTTGAAAAATAAGATGAAGAAAAATAAATAAATATTCTTCATGCTAAGGCGCGAATATCACGCTCTCTTTAAGGAGATTCAAGCCCACTGCGGTAGCATCTTCATCAGTCCAGCAATAATACTCTTGACTTGTCTCCTCCAAGATACAACAACCCGACAATATCGTATGACTCGAACAAACTCTGGACAAGTTGTTGAGTCCAAAGTGCCGCCAAAATGAACACCTTCCTTCAACAAAAATCAGTATTTTCTTTTGTAGAGAATAAGTTAGAGACTTAGATTATTTCCTTCTCTTAACTCTCTTTTTCACTAAACCAAGTTCACTTTTTTCTTACACACAACCATATTTTCGATCTATAACACAAAGAAGAAACACCACTATTTATAGGTGTAGAATTTCTTCCATAAAATAAATAATAAGGTAATGGGATAATAAAATTGTGGAACATGATTGTTTGTTACAAAATTTAATCATTAGTGGGTAATTAGTGGTAAATTATGGCATTAGTAATTTCATAAGTTACACCAAAATAATGACCACTTTCTTGCCAATTTATAACCACTACCTTACAAGAAATAATGCACTTTAGTATTGTAATTTTAACATTAAAATACACTAACACCAACATTTCCCACTCATTTTAATATTAAAACAAGAGAGTTTACGAGTTGAAGGAAGTCTATTATGCATAATGAAGGTGTGCTCTGCATTGAACCTCCACTTAGCAAAACAACAATATCTACTCCAGAGTCATAGTGGTCTCAGACTTGGACTATGACTGCTCAAGAGAAATAAAGTATCGCTGCTTACACATAATAACCAAGGTGTTGACATGAGCTTTATTAGCTAGCACATAACGGCCCTGTGCTATCCCCAGTTTTCATGAGTATTTTTTTAGAATAAGCCAAATTCTCATAGGAAGCGGCCTACTTCTACACTCACATAGGCGAAATCTGTCAAGGGTGCTCCTACAATCTAATACCGCACTCATACAAGCTACATATTTTCATAATATAACTCAACCTCGCAAATCATTACAGAATAAATGCACTCACACTATAGGGATGGAATAATAATAAATATAATAGTGCATTTCAAAACAAGTCATCATATGATTCATTCTTCCCATTGAACCTAGTTATAGGATCTCTAGTCCCCAGGTTGAGTTTCCTCATATATGACTTATGAGTTTATGGGCTTCAGTCCCATCCACCTCGATGTATTCCAGACCCTTTCTGTTGTTAAGGCCTTGGTTAGTGGATCTGTAAGATTATCACATAATCAACATTAATAGTACCACTTATCAAATATCTCACAATATTATATTTTTATCCTTATGGGTCTGAATTTACCATTCTAATAACGATTTTATGCTCTACCAATAGTAGTGGTGATATCACAATGAATTAAAATAGGAATAATTGATTTATCAAAATGTCACGACCCAAATCGATAGGCTGCGACGGGCATTCGGTGCCTTACTTAATTGAGTACCAACATAACGTATCTTTCATATCATACTATCATAGGTAAATCAGTCAGAAAGTCTATCATGAGATAAACAGAATAAACATGTGGAAATACTTGACATAGAACGACCCAACTTGACATAGAAAATTATACATACGATGTATGGGCCTATAAGGCCAAAATGATCACCCGTACATTGAACATAGGTCGACAAGGTCATACAATCTTTTTATACATGACATATGTCTACAAGTTTCTAAGAGTACATAAATGTCATAAGTCCTAGAAAGGGCCCCGACATACTAATCAATATATATACAAAGCATACTGACCAAAAAAGCAACTCCGGAGCAAATGGAGCGCACCAACACCTTCCACTTAGCTGATAGCCTACTTGAAGAACTCTCGACTTGTCTATCGGACCTGCAGGCATAAAACGCAGTGTTCCCAGGCAAAAGAACGTCAGTACAAATAATATACCAAGTATGTAAGGAATAAAAATCAATAAATAAATGTCATGAGAGAAACATCGGATTTTTTATATCCTTTTTCTTTGTTGCTTACTTCACCCTAGCTAACATACAAATAGCTGCATTAAATTACAGGCTACTATAGAGGCATATAATTTTTCGGGTGTTAAGAAAGATATTGAATCGAAATGTCATACCATGCATAGGTATATCCGTACATAATATCATCAAGCCCCTGAGGGCATCCCGTCATATCATCTCGGCCACTGTGGGCAAATCAACGTATACCAGCTGATCAGGTGGTAGTATGTATATAATGTTGTAAACTTTTCCCATATATATATATATATATATATATATATATATATATAACGCCATCTTAAATTGCAGGCTACTATAGAGGCATATAATTTTTCGGGTGTTAAGAAAGATATTGAATCGAAATGTCATACCATGCATAGGTATATCAGTACATAACATCATCAAGGCCCTGAGGGCATCCCGTCATATCATCTCGGCCACTGTGGGCAAATCAACGTATACTAGCTGATCAGGTGGTAGTATGTATATAATGTTGTAATATTTTCCCATATCCCATATACATATATATATATATATATATATGCGTATATAACGCCATCTGGTCATGGGTCAACGTACATGTATAAATGAATGCAATGCATGAGAAGTACATCAATAAAATCTGTGGTAGTATGTATATAATGTTGTAACCTTTTCCCATATCCTATATATATATATATATATATATATATATATATATATATATATATATATATATATATATATATATATATATATAAAACGACATCTGGTCATGGGCCAACGTACATGTATAAATGAATGCAATGCATGAGAATACGTCAATAAAATCTGTCGGAACATCATAAGACCATTATGCATCTGATTAATATCATGAAATAAACTTTATCAACCTACGTATTTTCTGAGAACCATGAACAGACGATAGAATAATAAGACATATAGGGAATCAACAACATAAGAACCTCTAGTATTTTTATGAATAGAGTCATTTATGGAAGTTATGCATTTACTCGTTTCGTTTGTATCGTAAGGATCATGCCAAAAAGAAAGAAGGGATAGTCTTAATATTCCTGTGTGTGTGTGTGTGTGTATATATATATATATATATATATATGTACATATATATACACGCATATATAACGACATCTGGTCATGGGTCAACGTACATGTATAAATGAATGCAATGCATGAGAAATACGTCAATAAAATATGTCGGAACATCATAAGACCATTATGCATCTGATTAATATCATGAAATAAACTTTATCAATTTACGTATTTTCTGAGAACTATGAACAGACGATAGAATAATAAGACATATAGGGAATCAATAACATAAGATCCTCTAGTATTTTTATGAATAGAGTCATTTATGGAAGTTATGCATTTGCTCGTTTCGTTTGTATCGTAAGGATCATGCCAAAAAGAAAGAAGGGATAGTCTTAATATTCCTGAGTCGATTCTCTTGACAATCCCTCTAACATACGTCCAGTGCGGCAAATCACGTAACAACGAATCGAAGAAAGGAAAAATCCGTATAATATTCTTGAGAAAGATTATACGTACTCTCTTAAAATTGTAAATCCCACATTGCTATAGTATTAAATAGTCTTCGTGTGAAATGTTGAAGCAATCAATCACGTTACCAGAATGATATCTCTCTTTGTATGATACTCTCTTTTCTATTTCATGTAGTATGAAATTGCAAATAAGTATGACACCTATCTTTAATGAATTAGAGAGGTTATCTTTAACCTTTAGGTGGGCCCCACTTAGGATGACTAACCTTTCCTAAAGGCCCCTAATTAGGCCACCTATTGTAATGAACCTTAGTCATTACATGGGTCTTGATTAAGACTTTCTTGGGCTGCCACAATAAGAGGGTTTAAACTTATCCAAAATTTTATAATTAATTAACTAATCTCCCATCATTAATTATTCAATTATCTATATAATTAAGAACTATTTCAAATTACTTAAAATACAACTCACTTTTAACACACTTTATACACCTTACTATTATGGTCATGTGATACCTTGTAGACTAGTCCACAAATATTAGGTATTATAGTTTGCACCGCATTTTATCTCAAAATGTCAAATTTCGACGAAAGTCATTTTTTTTCGATTTGCTTACTCTCTGTCACGATCCCATTTCACCCTCCATGAACATGTCGTGATGACACCTAGTCCCTATGACTAGGTAAGCCTAACAATGCGGAAGATAAATTAAAATTTGTGGAAGAAAATAAATAAAACTGAACTGGTAAAAATAAACAGGGTTTAAGGTGCCCCTCGGCACATACCACAACAATTCTCAAAGCTAACAAACTTCCCAAAACCCGAAAACTCATAAATCACAAGCTAAGGGATACATAAGAGGCTCTGACTCAAGAATATCTATACAAAGGATAAATACTGGAAGAACTATACTTATTACAGAAAAGCTG
This sequence comes from Nicotiana glauca, assembly GCA_026770625.1. NCBI lineage: Eukaryota > Viridiplantae > Streptophyta > Magnoliopsida > Solanales > Solanaceae > Nicotiana > Nicotiana glauca. The sequence continues at coordinate 39,266 of MU761510.1, read as the reverse complement.
GAAAGGGACTCTTTGATATGCGGATGTAGCAGATATACCTTGAAGTCTCTACCGATACGCCTCCTTCCAAGGATGACAGAATTGAACAGGAGTACCTGTATCTGCACAACAAAAATGTGCAGAAGAGTAGTATGAGCACACCACGACGGTGCCCAGTAAGTATCAAGACTAACCTCGATGGAGTAGTGATGCGGAACAGTCAAGGCACCCACCAGTCAATAAACAGTATAATCATAGGAATAATTGTAATGACATATAAATATGTAAGACTGCATGAATGAACAAGAATGCTACAATTCACAATAAGGGATAAATACAACAATTAACAACGAGAATATAATAAACTATGATGCAATACGATGGTAGAATCGCAACCCAAATCCTAAGGTCACAACACAGCAAGGGGACAAACAAGTTGATAACTCATATCCTCCAATGATGTTCACAAAAGGTCTTATTTAACTCTTTCCACCATTTCACCAAGTATCGGACATCCACAGATCGTAAAAGACCTAGCATCTGAAATCTAACAATTGGCATCTCGTGCCCCACCAATCTCATGGTCATGCTGACCACTAACTGGACTACTAGGGCCACTCTCATAAATATAATGGATAAACGAGGGCGTACCTCCATCCTAAACAAAACAGGAGGAATTCACCTCTAAGAGGAGTGTTCAGCTACGTGTATGCATGTGCAAGTGTTTCTACAAAATTCTACTAGCTAACAAACGTGAAAAGGAGAACGGTCCGCACGTACGATGTTCCCTCACGACTCCCAAGTGGTAATGCTCATACAGGTAAACAACCCACAATCACAATATTAAACAAATAGGAATGCCTCAACAGGCCGTCATAACTCTATACAATCAATCCGTGACATAGCCTCCTTATTTCGCCACGTGTCTAATAAATAATATAATAGGCACCGCCTTATTTCGCCATACGTGCATAACAATATTCCCACCTTATTCCGCCACATGCGCAACCCACATATAAGCATATAACATATCCCGCCTTATTACCCCGCATGTGCAAAAAACATCATTAACAACAATAGCACGGCAAAGACCTCGTGCAACCTTTCAACAACAACCGCACGACAGAAACCTCGTGCATCACAGTAGCAACAACCGCACGGCAG
>MU761510.1:18343-32928 GCA_026770625.1 Nicotiana glauca | reverse complement strand
CACGGCAGAAACCTCGTGCATCACAATATCAACAACCGCACGGCAGAAACCTCGTGCATCACAATATCAACAACTTCACGGCAGAAACCTCGTGCATCACAATATCAACAACCGCACGGCAGAAACCTCGTGCATCACAATATCAAAAATCGCACGACAGAAATATCGTGCATCACAATATCAACAACCGCACGGCAGAAACATCGTGCATCACAATATCAACAACCGCACGGCAGAAACCTCGTGCATCACAATATCAACAACCGCACGGCAGAGACCTCGTGTATCATAATCTCAAGTACAACACAACAAATGTCAATATATATATAGGAACAAAGCAAGAGAATCAACTCAAGGAATTTCGTCCTTTAAAAGACGGTATAACTAACTCATAAGGAATAATCGTAACAGAGAAATACTAAGTGCAATAAGAACAACTCAACAAGGGAGAAATAATACGAAACAACGATTTCATAATACTCGGTTCAACACCAAGGGAGTTAACATGAATCAAATAATTACAATTAAGAAAAATATCAACTAAACATGGGATATCTAACTCCATCCCAATTAAGACCAATTATTTACACAAAAGATAGAAATGAGGCTTTCCAAATAAAGACAAGCAGTTAGGAATGATAATGTGACTATAGAAGGGTAAATGTCTACAGTTGAACAAGTAAAAGACAATTAGGCAACAAGAATAACCAAAAAGGGAAAATAAATCCCAAGTAAGTTATATAGAGGTGAGACTAATAACAGGGAACTCAATCGTATCAAGAACAACTTCATATTCGGTGATTACAAGGATCTAAAAGAGCCTAAAGGATCAATTTACCACAAATAAATCTGAACACGCACTCGTCACCTCGCGTGCAAGGAATACAATCAACATAGAAGACTCAAATCCTAAGGGGAAGTCCCCCACACAAGGTTAGGCAAGATACTTACCTCGAACCAGCCAAAATCCACTAGCAACCATGTTCTTGCCACGAGTACTCGACTCCAAATGGCCCAAATCTATTCAATTAAATCACACATTGTTAAAAACATCTCAAGCAACTGATTCTATTATTTAATTCAAAGCTAAAGCGTAAAATTAGGTAAAATGACCAAAATGCCCCTCAGGACAACATCTCGGAATCGAATAATTTTTACATTTTTAGAACCCTCGTACTCTCACGAGTCTAATCATATAATAATCTCCCAAATCGGAGGTCAAATGCCCACTCAAAACACAATAATTAAGTCTAAGAAGTTTCATCCAATTTTCTCCAATTTAGACCTTGAATTCGAATTCAAATGGTGGATTTAACTATGTATTGATAGAAAACAACTAAATGAGGTTAAGGAAACATTACCCAGTGATCTCCTCTTCAAAATCCACCCAAAATCGCCTTCTCCCGAGCTCTCAATCGATTTTCAACTTATAAAATTAAACCCTCAAAATTTTCTATTTCTGCCCAGGCATTTCTGCTTTTGCGGTGCAGGGATCGCTTCTGCGGTCCCGCTTTTGCGGAAAACCAGCCGCTTCTGCAGTTCTCTTAATTAGCCGACCAACCGCTTCTGCGGTCCACCCATCGCAGAAGCGAGTTCGCTTCTGTGGAACTTACACTGCTTCTGCGGTTCCCAAGCCAACGTCCACTTTCCGCTTCTGCGGTTCCCAAGCCGCAGAAGCGAAATCACCAGAAGGCCTGCTGCAATTATTTTCTAACTTCAAAATTTACCCGTTGAGCATCCGAAACACACCCGAGGCCCCCAGGACCTCAACCAATCACACACACAAGTCATATAACCTAACACAGACTCGCTCGAAGTCCCAAATCACATAACACAACATCGAAAGACGAATCAAACCAAAAATCAAGCTTATGAACTTCCAAGTCTTCAAATAACGAATCTCATGCCGAAACCTATCAATTCAGCTCGGAATGATGCCAAATTTTGCAAAAAAGTCCAAAATGACATAACGGAGCCGTTTCAACTCTAGAAATCACATTCTGACCCCGATATCCCAAAAGTCAAATGTGGGTCAAACTTCTTCATTTTCCAACTTCAACTTTTGCCGAAATGCCTCAACTTACTCTACGGACCTCCAAATCTAAATCCGGACACGTGCCTAAGTCCAAAATCACCATACGAAGCTGTTGAGATCATCCATAACCCATTCCGGGGTTTTTTACCCAAAAGTCTAATTCCGGTCAACTTTTTACCGTTCTAACTTCTAAAATAAGGTTTCTTCTCTAAACCATCCGAAAGCCGAATTCCACCATGCATGCAAGTCGATACTAGTAGTCTGAAGTTGTTCCAGACCTTATGCTGCTGAACGGAGCTTAATTTCTCAAAACGACCGGTCGGGTCGTTACATCTTCCCACACTTAAACATTCGTTCATCCTCGAACGAGCATGGAGAATATACCTGAAGTCTTCAAGTCACTGAGTGCGCACTTCCAACATACACCCGTGGGTGATCCCACATCACCCCAATCCACATAATCATGACGACACCATCTCAATTGAAATTTTAGCCTTTCTAGCAATATCACTAAGCTTACAAGCCAGAATTCTTACCTTCCATCTATTTCCAAAAGACCCGATTCTAAGTCCATATTCGGTATCAGTCTCAACCAGCTAATTCAATACAAGCCAACACACACAGGGTACAACCACACAACATGACACACCACACATAGGCCCACAATAACATTTCTAATAGCAATACTTGCCTGAGATCAAATCTGTATCGGCCATAAGCCTCATCTTCACAGGAACTCTTTTCAAACCTCCACAATAATGGCGATGATCCAATAACCACGAAAACCACATAACAAAACACCCGAATAACCAAATCTCAGCCAACACCAACGGGTGCACACCCCACAACTAAGACTCAAGAAGCATAGAACGAAAGTGAATGAATATGGGAAGGGAAAACACATAAGGGAGCTAATAAACAAATCAAACTAGCACAAATTATTCCACAACACAAATCTTCAAGGACATCTATCAATAAAGAATGAAAACATATAAAGGACTCACAAGGATCTTATACTAATATAACTCTCACCGCAGTACACAACCCGGTCTCAACATATCATACCACCTGAAATCACGAGGGTCCCGCCCTCAATGCTGAATCACAAGTAGGACACACATCAACCCATCTAGAGACTCACTAGACCAATACCATATATAATTTACAATACAGACTAGCTCCCACACCGGTGGAGCATAGAAATCACAGATTGTAACCAAGAATGCTTAGAAGTCACATCAAGCCTACCAAAATAGACAACAGGAAAATACTACTAGCCTCGCAATTTTCGACAACGGCTAGAATTAGATAATAGACACGACTATCACTCATAAAACCTCCCAACATGATAATCACATAGACGGAGTGCAAATCATGAAGCACTCCCATAAATGGAGCAACAAACAAGGAAATCCGCCCCGATAAGTAGAACTGTGATGAACTACAGATAGTGCCCATTATAACAACTGAACTCATACCTGAATGGCATTAGCTGGCGCACCGGCCTCAAACCTACTATATGAACACATCAACGAGTCAGGCCTCCCCCTCTTAGGCGCCCTCTACCTGCCTGAATACCTCGTTGGGACACACCGGTCTGAAGTCTGGGACAATCTCTCATTATGTGGATAGTACCTCCACACTCAAAGCGCCCTCTCTGCTGACGAGGCAATGGGAATTGTGCGATACGGGTACTTCGAGACCCATGAGCACCTGAGTCACCATGCTGAGTCTGAAGCACGAACTGAACTGGCTGACCCGCAAAACCTCTACCATGATGCACCCTGCCTCCAAAATAAGGACCAGTATATCTCACCGATCTACGAGGCCTTCTCGCCTCCTCAAACTCTCTCTCCTGATCGCGTCTGCTCTCACTCTCATGACACTGTCTTCCCCCCCTCTCTCTAGCATGCAGACCCTCTATCCTCCTAGCAATGTTCACCACCTGCTAATACGAAATATCCATCTCCAACTCACAAGCCATACTAGACCTGATATTGGGAATAAGTCCCTCAAAGAACCGGCGAACCTTCTCGCAAACCATAGAAACCAAGGCCGAGGCATGTCTAGCCAAACTGGTGTAACGGACAGCATACTCCGAGACGGTCATAGCACCCTGACGCAAATGCTCAAACTCCATGCGCCATGCATCCATGAGGCTCTGAGGAACAAACTCTCTAAGGAACATATCTGAAAACTGAGTCCAAGTCAGTGAAGCTGCCTCGTCTGGACTGTCTAACTCATAGGTGCGTCACCAATCATAGGCGGCTTCTCGAAGTTGAAAAGTAGTGAAAGAAACCCCGCTCGATCCAGAGATACCCATAGTACGGAGAATACGGTAGCACTCATCAAGAAACCCCAAGGCATCGTCTGATGCTAACCCACTGAATACCGGAGGATCATACTTCTTGAACCTCTCAAGTCTCATCTGCTCCTGCTCGGAAGCCGATGCCATGCCCTCGGGCTGAATAAATGCCGCAGGCGGCGCAGGAATAATCTCAGGGACCTGCTTAACATGCGCTCGCTACTCAGGAGTGAGGGCGGCGGGAGTCTGTGCTCCTCCCCCGGCCTGGGGTGTGGCTGCAGCAAGGGGAAGCAATCCGGCCTGAGCCAAAGTGGTGTACATACTCATGAACTGCACCAAAGTCTCCTGAAGGGCTGGAGTAGCAGTAGCTGTAGGTGTGTCAGATGCCTGGACTCCGGCTGGATCTGCTGGTGGTACCTCGGCAGCCGGTCGCACAGGTGCTCTCGCTGCACCATGTGGGCATCCTCGAACTCAACCCTGACCCCGACTCCGACCCCGACCTCCGACGGCTGCAGCAGGGGGCGCGGGTGCCTGATCACCTCGAGTAGTATGTGTCCTCACCATCTGTGAGAGAGTAGAAGACTGAGGTTTAGGATTGTAAATGTCAAAATCTCGCACGACAATTAAATCAAATGAAGTGGAATTTTCCTAACGGTTACATAGCCTCTCGCATATAAGTACAGATGTCTCCGTACTGATCCACGAGACTCTAATAAACCGGCTTGTGATCAGTGACTCCTATGAACCTAGAGCTCTGATACCAACTTGTCATGACCCCAGTTCACCCTCCATGAACATGTCGTGATGGCACCTAGTCCCTATGACTAGGTAAGCCTAACAATGCGGAAGATAAACCAAAATTTGCGGAAGAAAATAAATAAAACTGAACTGGTAAAAATAAACAGGGTTTAAGGTGCCGCTCGGCACATACCACAACAATTCTCAAAGCTAACAAACTCCCCAAGCCCCGGAAACTCACAAATCACAAGCTAAGGGATACATAAGAGGCTCTGACTCAAGAATATCTATACAAAGGATAAAATACTAGAAGAACTATACTTATTACAGAAAAGCTGGAAAGGGACTCCTTGGTCTGAGGACGTAGCAGATATACCTTGAAGTCTCTACCGATACGCCTCCTTCCAAGGCTGACAGAATTGAACGGGAGTACCTGCATCTGCACAACAAAAATATGCAGAAGAGTAGTATGAGCACACCACGGCGGTGCCCAGTAAGTATCAAGACTAACCTCGATGGAGTAGTGACGAGGGACAGTCAAGGCACCTACCGGTCAATAAACAGTATAATCATAGGAATAATTGTAACGACATATAAATATGTAAGACTGCATGAATGACCAAGAATGCTACAATTCACAATAAGGGATAAATACAAAAATTAACAACGAGAATATAATAAACTATGATGCAATACGACGGCAGAATCGCAACCCAAATCCTAAGGTCACAACACAGCAAGGGGACAAACAAGTTGATAACTCATATCCTACAATGATGTTCACAAAAGGTCTTATTTAACTCTTTCCACCATTTCACCAAGTCTCGGACATCCACAGCTCGTATAAGGCCCAGCATCTGAAATCTAACAATTGGCATCTCGTGCCCCATCAATCTCATGGTCATGCTGACTACTAACTGGCCTACTAGGGCCACTCTCACAAATATAATGGATAAACGAGGGCGTACCTCCATCCTTAACAAAACAGGAGGAATTCACCTCTAATAGGAATGTTCAGCTACGTGTATGCATATGCAAGTGTTTCTACAAAATTCTACCAGATAGCAAACATGAAAAGGAGAACGGTCCGCACGTACGATGTTCCCTCACGACTCCCAAGTGGTAACGCTCATACAGGTAAACAACCCACAATCACAATATAAAACAAATAGGAATACCTCAACAGGCCGTCATAACTCTATACAATCAATCCCTGACGTAGCCCCCCTTATTTTGCCACGTGTGCAATAAATAATATAATAGGCACCGCCTTATTTTGCCACACGTGCATAACAATGTTCCCACCTTATTCTGCCACATGCGCAACCCACATATAAGCATATAACATATCCCTCCTTATTATGCCGCATGTGCAAAATACCAATAACAACAATAGCACGGCAAAGACCTCGTGCAACCTTTCAAAACCAACCGCACGGCAGAAACCTCGTGCATCACAGTAGCAACAACCGCACGACAGTCGCCTCATACATCACAATGTCAACAACCGTACGGCAGATATCTCGTGCATCACAGTAGCAACAACCGCACGACAAAAACCTCATGCATCACAATATCAACAACCGCATGGCAGAAACCTCGTGCATCACAATATCAACAACCACACGATAGAAACCTCGTGCATCACAATATCAACAATCGCACGGCAGAAACCTCGTGCATCACAGTATCAACAACCGCACGGTAGAAACCTCATGCATCACAGTATCAACAACCGCACGGTAGAAACCTCGTGCATCACAGTAGCAACAACTGCACGGCAGAAACCTGGTGTAGAACAATATCAACAACCGCACGGTAGAAACCTCGTGCATCACAATATCAACAGCCACACAGCAGAAACCTCGTGCATCACAATATCAATAACCGCACGGCAGAAACCTCGTGCATCACAATATCAACAACCGCACGGGAGAAACCTCGTGCATCACAATATCAACAACCGCACGGCAGAAACCTCGTGCATCACAATATCAACAACCGTACGGCAGAAACCTCGTGCATCACAATCTCAAGTACAACACAACAAATGTCAATATATATATATATATAGGAACAAAGAAAGAGAATCAACTCAAGCAATTTCGTCCATCAAAAGACGGTATAACTAACTCATAAGGAATAACCGTAACAGAGAAATACTAAGCGCAATAAGAACAACTCATCAAGGGAGAAATAATGCGAAACAACGATTTTAAAAATACTCGGTTCAACAACAAGGAAGTTAACATGAATCAAAAATTAAGAAACATATCAACTAAACATGGGATATCTAACTCCTTCCCAATTAAGACCAACTATTTACACGAGAGATAGAAATGAGGCTTTCCAAATAAAGACAAGCGGTTAGGAATGATAATGTGACTATAGAAGGGTAAATGTCTACAGGTGAACAAGTAAAAGTCAATTAGGCAACAAGAATAACCAAAAAGGGCAAATAACTCCCTAGTAAGTCATATAGAGGTCACACTAATAACAGGGAACTCAATCGTATCAAGAACAACTTCATATTCGGTGATTACAAGGATCTAAAAGAGTCTAAAGGATCAATTTACCATAAATAAATCTGAACACGCACTCGTCACCTCGCGTGCAAGGAATACAATCAACATAGAAAACTCAAATCCTAAGGGGAAGTCCCCCACATAAGGTTAGGCAAGATACTTACCTCGAACCAGCCAAAATCCACTAGCAACCACGTTCTTGCCACGAGTACTCGACTCCAAATGGCCCAACTCTATTCAATTAAATCACACATTGTAAACAACATCTCAAGCAACTGATTCTATTATTTAATTCAAAGCTAAAATGCAAAATTAGCTAAAATGACCAATAACGCCCCTCAGGCCAACGTCTCAGAATCGAATAATTTTCACATTTTCAGAACCATCACACTCTCACGAGTCTAACCATATAATAATCTCCCAAATCGGAGGTCAAATGCCCACTCAAAACACAATAATTAAGTCTAAGAAGTTTCATCCAATTTTCCCCCAATTTTGACCTTGAATTCGAATTCAAATGGTGGATTTAACTATGTATTGATTGAAAACAACCAAATGAGGTTAAGGAAACATTACCCAGTGATTTCCTCTTCAAAATCCACCCAAAATCATCTTCTCCCGAGCTCTTAATCGATTTTCAACTTATGAAATTAATCCCTCGAAATTTTCTATTTCTGCCCAGGTATTTCCGCGTTTGCGGTCCAGGGACCGCTTCGCTTTTGCGGAAAACCAACCGCTTCTGCGGTCCACCCATCGCAGAAGCGAGTTCGCTTCTGCGAAACGTACACTGCTTCTGCGGTTCCCAAGCCAACGTCCACTTTCCGCTTCTGCGGCTACCAAGCCGCTTCTGCGGTGCCGCTTTTGTTGTTCCCATGCCGCAGAAGCGAAAACACCAGAAGGCCTGCTGCAATTTTCTTCTAACTTCAAAATTTACCCGTTGAGCATCTGAAACACACCCTAGGCCCCAGGGACCTCAACCAATCACACACATAAGTCATATAACCTAACACGGACTCGGTCGAAGTCCCAAATCACATAACACAACATCGAAACGATGAATCAAACTAAAAATAAAGCTTATGAACTTCCAAGTCTTCAAATAACGAATCTCATGCCGAAACCTATCAATTCAACTCGGAATGACGCCAAATTTTGCAGACAAGCCCAAATTTACATAACGGAGCCGTTCCAACTCTTGGAATCGCATTCCGACCCCGACATCCCAAAATTCAACTATGGGTCAAACTTCTTCATTTTCCAACTTCAACTTTCGCCGAAATGCCTCAACTTACTCTACGAACCTCCAAATCTAAATCCGGACATGCACCTAAGTCCAAAATCACCATACGAAGCTATTGAGATCATCCACGACCCATTCCGGGGTCGTTTACCCAAAAGTCCAATTCCGGTCAACTTTTTACCGTTCTAACTTCCAAAACAAGGTTTCTTCTCTAAATTTGACTCTAAACCATCCGAAAGCCGAATTCCACCATGCACGCAAGTCGATACTAGTAGTCCGAAGCTGTTCCAGACCTTATGCTGCTGAACGGAGCTTAATTTCTCAAAATGACCGGTCGGGTCGTTACACCCTCTCACCTTCACGAACTTGTTTGAAATAGCATAATACTTATAACCTCAAAAATCATCTCATTCTTGAGCTTACGTCGATTAACTTACGAAGAAACTTTAACGTACAAAAATGCGGGATGTAACATCTCATTTTCGAGCTTATATCAATTTACTTATGGCATACTTCCACGTACGAAAACATGGGTGTAACGTCATTCCTCCCCTTGGAACATTCGTCCTCAAATGTTGACTGATGCACTTATCATTTTCATAACCTATATATTTCGACTACTATAGCACTCTCCTTTCCATCTAGGCAATTATTCGGTGAATAAATCCAAAGGCCAAGGCAGACCCCCCTTTAGGCCTCTTTTTTACACCACGACTTGTGGTCGGGATATGTGTATCTATGCGACACTCCCCTCCAGATTTTTCTCTAGTTTTTAGCCAATCTCTAGGACTAACATTGTAAACATATACAGAGCTTGACAAGATGTCCATCTGGGCATCTATAGGTATACTGAAGTTCTTTACTCGGTACTTTGTTGAGCTTACGAATATTGATATACCTTATTTCATATATCATTTATCTATCTGTATGACTTTACTGCATCTAGGTAGGTCATACTATACCATAACTATTACTTTGATTTATCGTTACTGAGGCCTGCTACCAAACCCCAAGTTATTTTCTTTGCTTATCCTATATGTATAAATCTAAGTCTTTTAACGCCTCTTCATTACTGTTCATCGTAAGACTGATGGCCCAATCCCATCTCATACTTTGTAAATTTTATCTATCCGTTGTTGATTCACCTTAATGTTGATCTACAATCTACCACTGATAACCTGAAACTTCTTACATAATATATTGTCACTAGGGCTTACGTCTCATCAGGGAATATCTTAAGTGGCTTGCCTAATCCACCTAGGGGCGATACTATACTCCAATAACCATACTTCATAGCATCCCAATATAATTCTCCTTACGAGGGTATTTTAATCCTATACAATTCATCAAATAATTACTAAATCGAAGGCCCAAACATCATCCTTTATTTATCGCAATTACACCCTCATTCTACTACCAAGGCAACATTCCATCTCTCCTAAATACTATTAGTCTTAGACTCCTTTAAGTTTGTTCAGGCTATACTAAGCTTTCTATAACTTAGAGAAACCATTATCTCTCTTGTTTTCATGGGCTTAATCCTTAGGACTTATCCATTTCTCGTCGCCTTCTCACTTGCCCTTTCTTATCCTTATTCCTGTCATAAAACCTTGTTGCTTTACTGTACTTTAGCTTGCGACCCATACATATTTATACTACTCGCAACCTTCATTCAAATTGCTTGCACCATAGATTTTCTTATGTTATTCTGGAACATCAAGCGAGACATCACATCGTCTCTAGCTCTTCTTTACTCCCTTGGCTAGATCTATCGATTCCTACAAACCATAGGCTGGAAGATATGCCACTGATGATGCCGCTATCATTCCTGAATACTGAATCCCAGTGCTTCTAGCCTTTTGTCTGAAGTATGAACAGTTCACAACCTTCTTCATTTGAGTATCTCGTATGTTGTTCATATTTACCTTACTTATCTTAAATTATTGCATCACATCTTCTATCTCTTTCACAACCTCCCTTCCCCATAACTATAATTTACATCCACAACTTGAAGCTCTATTATAATACCTGCACCTCTGGTGCATATATAATCTGGTGGGAGCTTCATGCTGACTTCTTATGAGGTGGGTACTATTCTAACTAGCTTTATCGTAGGGCCGTTATAGAGTATGGCTACTGTACGATCTCTTTTGTACCTTTGATATTAAGAGTAACCTTGCAATGTTCTCAATCATGATTTCTATAATTTTTTTGGTCTAATAATCAGACTCCTGATTTACTTCGTTGATGTAACTCTTTAGTTTGCTCTTACTTCTAATCAGACTTTATGTAGGCTTAAGCTATCTCCGATATGCGGCTCATGGTATTAGTTGTTACTTTAGCCTTTCATGGACGCTATGGAATATCCATGATACCATCATCTAACAATTCAAACCTTTGTCTATGACCTGGACTCAATTCTTTCTTTTAACCTATATCGAAGTCTTCTACGGTTGTATGATTGCCAACATATATGCTGCATGGATAATACTCTGAAATCTTAGGTGCATTTATAACGCAACTAACTCTAGATCATTGATCGAACAATTCCTTTTGTTCCTTCTTAGCTTTCTTTAAACGTAAGCTATTATTTCTCCTGGCGTCCTACCACTTGTTGCGTGCATACTTAGCTTATCTTAGTTCCCACGCATGTCAGAATTTTGTGCAACTTGTATTGTCTCGAAGATTACTTTTGGTTTCATTTATGTAAGGTCCCGTAAATAATTTTTGGTCTCAAAACTTAGTAACTCGTGGTGTCGACTCCGAATATGTGTTAGGAATGTGTAGAATTCTTCGCGGTGAGCTTGCTCGCCGCGGTTTGGACCCTTGGTAGTGATCTAAGCCTTTAAAAATCAAAAGAATCAATTTTCCAGAAAATAGTCATTTATACGGTCCAGAATGCGGTCGCAGATCAGCTATGCGGACCGCATTCCTGCCGCATAGTGAATCAGAGAGTTGGTCTAAGTTGATGTTGAAAATGCGGTCTATTATGTGACCGCATAATCAGTATGCGGACCGCATTTCCACCGCATACCCAGGCAGAGATGTCCAGTGATTTGGGGTCAGTTCTGCGGTCCAATATGCGGACCGCATTCCAATTATGCGGTCGCATAGTGCGACCGCAGATCTTACCCGGACTTCTATTTTCTAAAATTTAAAACCCGACCCCCTTTCTAATATAACACCCTAACCCCTCATTTTAACCATTTTTCTGAACAAAACAAGAGAGAGGGAGGAGGGGTTCTTGAGAGAAAGTTCATTTTCTTCAAAATTTGTTCCTCAAATTATCTGGTCCGGGAAATTTTAAAGCAAGTGTCTTCATCTCCATTTCTACAAGTACAATCCCTACCCCATTTTCATTGACTTTTAGATTTATTGAGAGGGGGAAAGTCTCATGCATTAGTTCTTGATAATAGGGGTTGAAACACTCATGCATGTTTATTAAAACCTAAAATCTAGTAAGAATAGTTGGGAAGGAGTAAAGAATTGTGTAAAGAAGGGTTGATAACCTAAATGTGTTCGGGTAGTGATTGTGAACTTTGATTCTAAGAAATATGTATTAATTTGTGCACTAGATTGACGTTGCTAGGCTTTTGGTGAAGTTGGAAGTAGAAATTAAAAAGGGAATTCGACTCCAGGTATGTATGGCTAACCTTGACTTTGTAAAATCGCCTTGTTGGTGTTCAAATGTTTGGTATGTGACATTCACGTGGGTAAATTGTGAAATTTGTGTGATTTGCATGGTTGTGATTATGATATGTGGTATTAGATGAAAAACAAATGACGTAAGGAAATTGTAAGTGATGCAACTGAAATAATTGTGATATTAACATCTATGGCTTATCGTGGGCAAGTATTGTTGTAACGTGAAACACTTGTGAATTGTGGAATATGACGGAAATAGTATTGATGGTTATGGAAACACTTGTAAATTATTGTTGCTACTCCTTAAGAAGTGTTGTTGTGATCTTTGTGAATTGTTCATTGTTGTTGTTGTGATTGTTTGTGAATTGAAAATGTACGGTGGGATCGGGTTGCGCGCCGCAACACGAAGTAATAAGGTGCGGGTTGTGGTGATAAGGGTGGCCGAGGTAATAAGGGTGGAAAGTGATCGAAATCACTGTTGAAATGAAAATATGAGAAAAAATGTGAAATCTATTGATGTGGAAATGTGGAAGGGAAACGGGAGAGTTTGTAAAACTTATTTGGCTTGATTGTTCTTTCTTTATGGAATTGATTGTTGTTTCTATTACTGTTACTTACTTGTCTATGGCTTGAATTTACTTGGCACAAGGTTTGTTATACATACCAGTACAATTCAAGTGTACTGACATACCTTTTGCCGGGGGCGCTACATTCGTGTTATGATTGTAGGTGGATCTGCAGCAGGTATTCCAACCCACCGATCGTAGCTCCCTCTTCGCCTTCCGTCAGTTGTTTTGATGAGCCCCATTCCTCTCGGGGCCCTATGTGGCTCAGGCCACTTGTTTCCGTAGTTTTATTTTGCTGTTGTAAAAGGTATAGCCGGAGCCTTGTTACCGACAAATATTGTAGTAACTTCTTTCATCTGTAGAGGCTCCGTAGACAGGAAACGCGGGTCGTGAACTTATATAATATGTATTTTGTATATAGGGGCAATGTAAAATGTAAACCACGCTAGTAACCATGTACCTTGTTTATGTTTTGAAATGAATTGGTGTTCTGAATTAACCGTATGGTCATTTCACTTGGCTAATAAGTAATAGAAGGTGTGGGGTAATACGTGGAATAAGGAAGGCACCCAGGTCCGCTTGACTGGGGACACCCGGTCGAGCGCCGGTCATGTCCCTCGAGTTTGGGACGTGACAAATTTACCGCTCATTAGCCATGACTGAGTGTAAATATCATCAAAACAGTGAGGAAATAGTAGTAAGAAACCCCTAAGGGTCCGAACAGTTGGCACAAGGCCCCAAACACGGCATTTAGCCCCAATCATAGTAATATTTTCCAAAATATAATTATATTAAATAGTTTCCAATTAAATACGTGACTCAATAGTCGTACGGGATGGACCAAGTCATAATCTCTAACGGTGCAAACAATTACACGTGAATTATTCCAAAACTTATGATAGATGAACTTATCATATTTTTTGATTTAATCAACTTTCACTCATGTCACGACCTATTTTCTAAACAAGACGGTATCGGCACCCAATCACAAAACATGACCACAAACCATCTGCGCTTATCAAATCTATTATAACTTCAAACATTATATGCCAGAAGGCAATACTGTAACCAATTATTTTAATTAATTTAAATATCTAAAATAAACCAACTCCAAAACTTTTGTAATGACCCGACCGGTCGTTTTGAGCCCTAGTACATCGTTCAACAGTCTGAGGCCGTGAGCAGTTTCAATTTAGGTATTACGACTTGAAGCATGGTCGGAATTGAGTTTCGAGAAGTTCGGAGTTGATTTGGGAAGAGGATTCTCATTTCGGAAGCTTAAAGCTGAAAGAATCAACTAGGATGGGATTTTTGAGTAGACGACCTCAGAATCAGAATCTGAAGGTTCCAGCAGGTTCGTATGATAATTTCGAACTTGGGCGTATGCCCGGTTCAGGTTTTGGATGACCCGGGAGTGTTTTGGCGACTATTGTGGAAGTTAGCATTTTAGAAGAAATTTCATAAGTTTGGCTTGAAGTGCATTTCAGTGTTATCGATGTCTGTTTGAGATTCCGAGTCTGTGAATAGCTCT
>MU761510.1:0-18199 GCA_026770625.1 Nicotiana glauca | reverse complement strand
AAGTCATTTGGCTAAAGATAGAAAATTGAAGGTTTTTGAGAAGTTTGACCGGAAGTGGACTTTTTGATATCGGGGTCGGAATCCTATTCTGAAAGTTGAAGTAGGTCCGTAATGTCGAATATGACTTGCGCACAAAATTTGAGGTCAATCGGACATGATTTGATAGGTTTAAACATCGAAAATAGAAGTTTGAAATTTTAAAGTTCATTAAGTTTGGATTGGAGGTCGATTCATGATTTTAGCCTTGTTTGATGTGATTTGAGGCCTCGAGTGAGTTCGTAATGTGTTTTGGGATTGGTTGGGGTCCCGGGGGCCTCGGGTGGATTCCGGGTGATTAATAGATTGAAATTTGGAATTTTTGTACAGCTGAAGGGTCTGGTTGCTAGTATTTTCGCTTCTGCGGTGGGTTAACTGCAGAAGCGGCCCCGCAGAAGCGGAAAAAGAGCCGCAGAAGCAGATTTTTGGTCAAGGCTCGAGAACTGCAGATGCGGGTCGCAGAAGCGGAAGAGTGTAGGCCTAGGGGAAGCAGCAGAAGCGACAGATTGTCCGCAAAAGCGAGACCGCGGAAGCGGAGGTTTTTCCGCAGAAGCGAAAGTAGCTGGAGGCAGAGGGGTTGTTTTAAAATCGGGATTTGGCCATTTTCTCTCATATTTTCATGGCTTGGGCCAATTTTTAGGGAGCTTCAAGAGGGGATTTTTGTCATCAACATTAAGGTAAGTTATCCCCACCTATTTTGAGTTAAATACATCAACTATGTATGGATTTGAGCATTTAAATTAGTATAAACTTGAGGTTTTGGTGGAAAGCCTAGGAGATTATATTTCTTGGAATTTAACCACAATTTTGGGTATGGAATTGAGAGTAAATTATATATTTGAGTTCGTAAGGTTATGGGTAAACTTATTCTTCGAAAGTTTTGGAAATCCGGGTACGTGGACCCGAGGGCATTTTTGTCAACTTTTCGATTGGGGTTAGGAATTTCTACAAATTGGTTTATAATGAGAAGTTAAGTGTATATTAATGGATTTACATAATTATTGGCTAGTTTTGGAGCGTTGTGCATCGATTCGAGTCTTCGGAAAGGCGTGGAATATCGGTTATGGACCTTCGAAGCGAGGTGAATCTCCTTTCTAACCTTGTAAGAGGGAATTGTTCCCATGGGTGAAATAATTGATTATGTGCTCCTATTTGTGGGGGATACGTACGCACGACGTGACGAGAGTCCGTGCGTAGCTACTATTATGCTATTGTTCGGGTAGTTAGGACCCATAAGCATGCCATACTTGGATTAATTGTAAACTTACCGACAATTGAATTGCTTAAATCACATCGAATTAGCAAACGAATTTCTAAACAGATAAAATCTCATTTTTCTTAAATGGTTAAAAGAGGATTTGTTTTCATTGGATAATTACTCCGTGTGGACTTCTTGATTAACTGTCTGTGTGTTATATTTTGAAACGGGCCGAACACCTCGGCAGATTAAATAGATGCATCTATAGGCGCGCCATCAACCCTCGGCAAGTGCACAATTTACGTTTCTGTTGGAGCGGGCCGTCGACCTCGGCATGATTTGCGCATGCTTGTATTGCTTCTTGAACTTATTAAAGTTGTTATTGCCTCTTCATGGCTTGAGAATATTTGGAAAATAATGGAAAAGGAATTTGGGAAATTTCCCATAAAAAGGAATAATAGTTTACTTGTTTCCTTCTGATAAAAATCATGTTGGTAGAAATTCACGATTTAATGTAATATTGACATCATAATTAGACCACTAGTAAGTGTCGAAGTTGACCATCTCGTCTCTACTTCTTCGAGATTAGGCGGGATACTCATTGAGTACACGTTGTTTACGTACTCATACTACACTTCTGTGCATTTCTGTTGCACATGTATATGTAACTCTAGCGGTCTACTAGGCGTAGCAGCACGGATGATTCTGGGACTAGGTGAGATGTATTATTCGAGACGGCCGCAGCTAGAGCAGTCCCTTCCAGTATCCTGTATTTACTTCTTGTCCACTGTATTCCGGATAGATGTTGTATTTTATTTCCTTATCAGTAGATGCTCATGCACTTGTGACACTGGGTTCTAGGATGGTTTGAAGTATTTTATATTAACTGCTTATCATTTAAATTCATTTGAGACTATTATCTTTTAAAATTGCTAAATTTGAATTAAATTCCTAGATTTTAAAAAGTATTAAAATGAGATTTGGATTAATTAATTTGGTTGTCTTGCTTGACAGCAGTGTCCGGCGCCATCACGACCCTTAGTGGATTTTGGGTCGTGACAACATGGTATCAGAGCATTAGGTTCCTAGGGTCTCACGAGTCATGGGCAAGTCTAGTAGAGTTTCGCGGATAGGTACGGAGACGTTTGTACTTATCCTCGGAGGCTGACTGTTAGGAGTACTTCCCTTCTTGATTCCTTATCATGCGATTTGATTCCTGTAAGGCTTATGCCTTTGTTTCTTTCCTACTCCATCTTATGTGACGTGAAACGCTTGTTATAAATCGAGAATTGAAGAATTGTAACGGCACTACGAATGTGGTGCGGGATATTTCTCCCGGTATAGTTGATTGGACTATTATCATCGCCTTGTTGAAGGGTATTTTATTATTTCAAGCTCAGTAGCGGTACTTCTAAGAGCTATGAGGTTAGGCACAAGTTGCCATGATGCTTATGAACAATCGTTCGACAATATTGTTATAATAGTAGGATGCTTGCCTATTTATCGGGACAGCGAATGACTTGAAAGGAGGTTTACTCAGTGCATGATCTAGAGATTCGGTGTTTTATTCATGGTAGGGGAAAAGCAATCGGGCAGAGAATGTTCAGGTTTGGGTTGATGAGATATCGAGACTCGATATTTGCTAGCGTGGCGGAGCTTTCTTCTACGCGGTGTCGTTGTCCTTATTGAAGGTACTAAATTCATCGGTGTTATGGTCTTCTGCAATTTGCCTTAGGGTATTGAGGAATAATATTGGAGAAACTATTGTTAGACATCGTGAGGTAGGGTGTTTCAGGATTAAATCGACATTTCTAATATTGGTAGCTCGAGAAAGATAATCTCCGGCAAAATTTAAAGTTAGTAGCGATTTGTGGATTCAAGTGCTACGAAGATAGATTTTTATTAAGGCAACAACTGAATAGCAAAGGATGAGGAAAGATGTGTGGAAAGTGTCAGGCATTGGCTAAAATTTCTAGAATGCCAAGTATAAGAAGCAAAGGTCGAATAATCCATTAAGGGGATGAGTTCCACCAAAGTGGGAGAGTGGCAGAGTTGCATATGGGCTTTGCAGTGGGATGACCACGTACCTTAAGAAGAGTTTGGAGCGCTTTGAGAATATTAGTGCTTAGTTATCGAGGTCTAGGGATCTAATTTGAAGTAGGGGTTCTTGAGCTGCAGGAGATTTAATATAACAGAGAGGAGCCGCTTAAATGAAGAAGGATGCAGCGTAACTTTGAATTTGAAGGATGTTTCTGCACATCTAAATGATGTCCACGAGGGGTAAATGGACATGTGCAGCTGGAGAGTGAGCTCAGACTCAGGATGGATTATTGATGTCGTAGTGATTGTACCCCGTGCAACAGCGTTGGAAGATGCCGGGGAGAGCTTTCTATAGGTGGGTTACCCAGGTGAGCAGGTTAGCGGTCATGTGGTTGGCGAAGAATTCTATCAATTATATAGCAAAGAGATCGGTTGTGCAAATGTGTTTGATGAGTCAGAATATAAGAAGGGGGTTTTACGGAAAAATTTTGAGAACTTTGGCGGTTGATTGCGCAAGGTTATGTCAATAAGAGATAAGGAGGACGGGTGAGTCCCAAGTTTGTGAAATAACGGCTTCATGCTAAGTGGGAGAGTCCCACCGCTTATGATTGGGTTGCATGGTTAACTACTTGCGAAATTTTTTGGTTATTAGCATATCGATGGGTATTTCAACTGCGGGAAAAGAACATAAGTGGTGATTTGAACAAAGGAATTGTTAAATGGTGCTATGGTTGCCCTTATTGGCTCGTGTTCAAACTTGGGGAAAGATTCAAGACTTATGCCTTATATGGATGCGGGTTTCGAGGGGAGTGATTCCGCCGGGTGCCTTATCAAGAGGGTATTCATGTATTATAAGATTTATGGAGTTGATTATATTCGGGACCAAGTCAGAGCGGGCGGCTCTCAACAACGACCCTAATGGACTCAAAAAAGAAGTAAAGTATGGTGCATAATGATTTCGAGCCTATAAGTATAGTTAAGAATCAAGCTTTTGTAGCAGCTTATGAGTGGAGACCCAGAATATTCTATGATGTTTTGACTCGCAGTGTAGCACTTGAGAGGAAAATGAGGAAGGACTTCGGATTCGTAGAAGGATTAGCAGAATGGGCATATCAGTTGAGGCTGTGAATGTGCACACAAGGAAGGTATGAAATGGTTCATGAGATTTGAGACAGCATGGTCTCGCGGTTCAAGGTCACTCTGGGTGGGTGCGGATGGAGTGTGTTATATGTTGAAAGGAAGTATTGTTACTGCTAAGGCAATCAGAGTAACTCGAAAGAAGATAGATTGGTTAGCCATAGTTTAGTTGGCATATTGGTGGTAGAGATCAGCTCTTTCAGCGTGATTAAGTTATGCAGGTGATTGGTAGAAGTACGTGTGAGGCTTGTCGGCCGCCGTGGTTGACGTTATCCAGAGGTATTCCACTGTTATGGCATGTTTCGTGTAGGCGGACCCCGGAAGGGTTATGGTGGGGTAGGCCCCTACTTAGAAATTTGCATATTTCCACGGTTATAAGAATTTGCCTGTGTGTTGCTATGTTTCTCCTGAAGTGAGTTCAGTGAAAAGCTTTTATATGATGAAGTGTTGACCTATTAGTGGTTCCGGAGTTATGATAAGAATCATGTCCTATCGTGCATTGGCATGTTGGGTGCAGTGAGTAGTATGGGATTTGAAGTGAGAATCAAGTTTGCAGTTCGGTGTGGACAAGGATGTCACAAGCTCGAATGAGCAGGAAATGAGTTTCGATGTTTAAAGTAAGTTGGTATTGCCTTCAACATCACCGAGGTCGGTGTTTTGTAAAAAAGGCTTGTATCATGGTTAATGATTCTTGATCGCTTTTCAGCGTTGGTGCGGCCGATGGTTTGGATGTACGGACCTGTTATGTGTTACGAAAGGTTGTGGGAGCGTGTCCCATAGGAAGACTGTATAAGCGTGACATTTGGTCACTTGATTGAGTAAAGATTTAAACCAAGTATGAGGATGGTGGTAATACCATTAATTTGAGAATTTATGCCTGGAGGGTACTCTGGTTATTGGGTTATGGACTATGGATGTTTGCTCCAGTTATGAGGGTTGTTCTTATGTGTTATGAGCAGAAATGAGGGTTATTATGGACCTTGGAAAGTTTATTAGCCTAGTCAGTGCAATCAGAATCGGCTTGAGATCGGTGGATGGATTCGAATGTGAATATGGGCTCTATATCAGGCCAACCATGCTCATTTCAGTAATGCGCTCCTAATGGAGGAGTAGTCAGGGTGTTATTTCATTGTCAGATATTTCATGTAGTGATACTTTGCACTGTGTGAGTTGTGAGACGGCTTAAGAAATTGCTTATGTGTTGAGGATCCGCGTAGAAATGATGTTATATGAGAAAATTGGCTCTTGAGATTCAGATTTGTATATCATTCCTCAGTTGTACTTGAGTTTTGTAGCTTATAGCGCTATATGTTCACTCAGGGATGTTATTATGCACTTAGAATGCTTATAACCGATATTCGGTATTTTGTTGTAATGAGCAAATTTAGCTCGATGTGCAATCTCCTTATGTGGGATCTTGTATGGACCGGTGGCACGCTGCCATGGGTATGTTATTTGGATCGGGTTGCACGCCGCAATAATATGATATTGAGTATAGTTTTCTATATGCTATTTTTGTATGCCTTGCTTCCTATTTTCTAAGGAAAGTCCGTATTAGTGCGTGAGTTAGGTAATTCCTTCCAGAGTTCGTTTTTCTTTTGTATCGCGTTTGAATTGGTGGCCTATTGGCACATTGTGGCATCATATGAGACATCTGGCCATGTCAGGGTGGCTTATTGCCTGAACAATTCGTACTGGGTAAGATGAGATCATTGGATTCAAGATAAGAGCAATTTGCTTGTATGGAATATGTTAAGGAGCAAAGATCATTATTTGGTTCAGAATGTGGTAATGTTTCTTGTCAGAAGTATAGACTCAATGATTGGTTGACTCGGTAGTTGATTATGAATTTCTGCACATCTCTTCCATTGTGGCTGCATTGTAAGGGTAAGAGTAAGACCTATGTATGTCATGGGGTGCAATGGGAACATCAGATTAGTAGGATTTTGACTAAGTTAATCAGAAAAAGGTTATTATGGTCCGGTGAGTAAGTGATGCTAGGTGTGAACTCATCAAAGTTATGCAGCCACGTTTGGGTACAGTGTGTCGTGGTTAATATGGTGATCTTATGTTGCAAACAGGTCGGGCATGGAATTCTGGATGTTGGAATTTGGCTCCAAGGTGTGTCTGCTTGAATGTATAGGGAATATCTTCATAATTGATTGAGCTAATGTGCTCAACTGAGTTGTGGTAGCACGGGAAGGTGCGTGAGGTGTCAAACAATGATTTCTGACTACTCTAGTGCAGTTCTCAGCACATTCGAGGACGAACATATGTTTAAGTGGGAGAGAATGTAACGACCCGACCGGTCGTTTTGAGCCCTAGCGCGTAATTCAGCAGTCTGAGGTCATGAGCAACTTCAATTCAGGTATTAGGACTTGAACGCGTGGTCGGTATTGAGTTTCGGGAAGTTCGGAGTTGATTTGGGAAGAGGATTCTCATTACGGAAGCCTAAAGATTAAAGAATTAACTAGGATGGGATTTTTGAGTAGACAACCTCGGAATCAGGATCTAAAGGTTCCAGAGTTCGTATTATGATTTCGAACTTGGGCGTATGCCCGGTTCGGGTTTTGGATTACCTGGGAGCGTTTTGGCGCCTATTGTGAAAGTTATCATTTTAGAAGAAATTTCATAAGTTTGGCTTGAAGTGAATTTCAGTGTTATCGATGTCTGTTTGAGATTTTGAGTTTGTGAATAGCTCCGTATGGTGATTCTGGAGTTGGGAGCGCGATCGGAAGTGAATTCGGAGGTCCGTAGGTCATTTTGAAGTCATTTGGCTAAAGATAGAAAATTGAAGGGTTTTGAGAAGTTTGACCGGAAGTGGATTTTTTTATATCGGGGTCGGAATCCGATTCCGAAAGTTGGAGTAGGTCCGTAATGTCGAATATGACTTGTGCGCAAAATTTGAGGTCAATCAGACGTGATTTGATAGGTTTAAACATCGGAAATAGAAGTTTGAAATTCTAAAGTTCATTAAGTTTGGATTGGAAGTCGATTCATGACTTAATTGTTGTTTGATATGATTTGAGGCCTCGAGTGAGTCCGTAATGTGTTTTGGGATTGGTTGGTATGATTGGTTGGGGTCCCGGGGGCCTCGGGTGGATTCCAGGTGATTAACGAATCGAAATTTGGAATTTTTGTACAGCTGAAGGGTCTGGTTGCTGGTATTTTCGCTTCTGCGGTGGGTTAATCGCAAAAGCGGCCCCGCAAAAGCAGAAAAAGAGCCGCAGAAGCGGATTTTTGGTCAAGGCTCGAGGACTGCAGATGCGGTCAAGATTCCGCAGAAGCGAGATCGCATCTGCGGAAGACTAGTCGCAGAAGCGGAAGAGGGTAGGCCTAGGGGAAGCCGCAGAAGCGGCAGATTGTCCGCAAAAGCGATACCGCGGAAGCGGAGGTTTTTCCGTAGAAGCGGAAGTAGCTAGAGGTAGAGAGGTTGTTTTAAAATCGGGATTTGGCTATTTTCTCTCATACTTTCATGGCTTGGGCGAATTTTTGGGGAGCTTCAAGAGGAGATTTTCGTCATCAACGTTAAGGTAAGTTATCTCTTGGGCGAATTTTTGGGGAGCTTCAAGAGGAGATTTTCTTCATCAACGTTAAGGTAAGTTATCCCCACCTATTTTGAGTTAAATACATCAACTATGTATGGATTTGAGCATTTAATTTAGCATAAACTTGAGATTTTGGTGGAAAACCTAGGAGTTTACATCTCTTAGAATTTAACCACGATTTTGGGTATGGAAATGAGAGTAAATTATATATTTGATTTCGTGAGGTTATGGGTAAACTTATTCTTCAAAAATTTTGGAAATCCGGGCACGTGGGCCCAAGGGCATTTTTGTCAACTTTTCGATCGGGGTTAGGAATTTCTACAAATTGGATTATAATGAGAAGTTAAGTATATATTAATGGATTTACATAATTATTGGCTAGTTTTGGAGCGTTGTGCATCGATTCGAGTCTTTAGAAAGGCGTGAAATGCCGGTTATGGACATTCAGAGCTAGGTGAGTCTCCTTTCTAACCTTGTAATAGGGAATTGTCCCCATAGGTAAAATAATTGATTATGTGCTCCTATTTGTAGGGGCTATGTACACGAGGTGACGAGAGTTCGTGCGTAGCTACTATTATGCTATTGTCCGGGTAGTTAGGACCCAAAAGCATGCCATACTTGGATTAATTATAAACTTACCGACATTTGAATTGCTTAAATCACATCGAATTAGCAAACGAATTTCTAAACAGATAAAATCTCATTTTTCTTAAATGGTTAAAAGAGGATTTGTTTTCATTGGATAATTACTTCGTGCGGGCTTCTTGATTAACTCTGTGTGTGTTATATTTTGGAACGGGCCAAACGCCTTGGCAGATTAAATAGATGCATCTATAGGCGCATCGTCGACCCTCGACAAGTGCACAGTTTACATTTCTGTTGGAGCAGGCCATCGACCTCGGCATGATTTGCGCATGCTTGTATTACTGCTTGAACTTATTAAAGTTGTTATTGCCTCTTCATGGCTTGAGAATATTTGGAAAATAATGGAAAAGGAATTTGGGAAATTTCCCATCAAAAAGAATAATAGTTTACTTATTTCCTTCTATTTGATAAAAATCATGTTGGTAGAAATTCACGATTTAATGTAATATTGACATCATTATTAGACCACTAGTAAGTGTCAAAGTTGATCATCTCGTCTCTACTTCTTCGAGATTAGGCGGGATAGTTATTGAGTACACGTTATTTACGTACTCATACTATACTTCTGTGCATTTCTGTTGCACATGTATATGTAACTCTAGCGGTCTACTGGGCGTAGCAACACGGATGATTCTGGGACTAGGTGAATTGTATTATTCGAGACGGCCGCAGCTATAGCAGTCCCTTCCAGTATACTGTATTTACTTCCTATCCGCTGTATTCCGGACAGATGTTTTATTTTATTTCCTTGTCAGTAGATGCTCAAGCACTTGTGACACCGGGTTCTGGGATGGTTTGAAATATTTTATATTAACTGCTTATCATTTAAATTCAATTTGAGACTATTATCTTTTAAAATTGCTAAATTTGAAGGAAATTCCTAGATTATAAAAAGTATTAAAATGAGATTTGGATTAAGTAATTTGGTTGGCTTGCCTGACAGCAGTGTCCGGCGCCATCACAACTCTTAGTGGACTTTGGGTCGTGACAACTTTATTCTTAGTAACCAATGAAATTGTTTCTAAGCTATTATCAAAAACATCTGAATCTTAACCCACCGACTGTGTCTATGAAGCCTCTACTGATAAATTGATGCACTGCTCAGGACATGAGGTGGCCTGGCTAGTCCTCCACATAAACAAAGAAATATAACTCCATAAATATGACTCAAAGGATTACTTCACGAACAAAAGCGAAGTTCACCAATAACGTTGGAAGGGGGGGAAGTCCTAAATTGTAGCCTACTCGCCTGCAAAAATCGGTTCCTACGTTGTACTGCAGACTAATGTAAGTTCCCAAAAGAGAATATTAGTACCATCCATTGTACTCAGTGAGTCTCAACGGCTGGAGATAAAACTTTAATACAATATACATTACGAGCAAAGAATCTAAATGCATAGAAAACATGAAGCTTCTAAGAACAATTCTAAAATAATTGAATAATAGCAGTTTATAAATATTCTAAAAGAAATTATTTTCTTTTTCTTTCTTATAAAAAAATACTTCAATGTATACTTCGGGAGTCTCAACTATCTTGACTTATTTCTGTCGTAGTCATTGTGTCATCGGCACGAGTTCAATCCCAACCTGATCGAATAGGCCCAATCCACGAGGTACCACTCGCTTCATAGTTCTCGGCGTTCATATGTCATACCTTAGCCTGGCTAAGTAAATTCTCAGCAACGAGACCCTCGGCTCGTGTATTCCCTACTTTGGCACAAGTAGTTTCAGGAAGTCAATGTTTTGGTCATGACCCTCGGCCTGAACAATGACCCCTTCTCAGAATAGAGGATACTCCCAAAAATCTTTTCTTTTGAAAACTCCTTCTTGTGACTTTTCAAGTCTAAATCTTTTCTGGAACATTCTATACATACTCATACTGGTATCCTTAAATATAAAGCATGGCATAAGAATGAAATAAACATTCAAAATTATTTCTAAAGATTCTTGCTTCTTCATGAATTTTCAACATGAAAATGGCATATAAGAATAACACAAAAATCTGAAAATTTATGCACATATATCATAATAAATCATCTAAACTTTAGCTAGAACAATTCTAAGTTAATAGGTACTCACTCGCTCCAATTAAGTACATATAGACTCTTTTAAGCAATTCATCAAACACCTTGTATGCGTGCTTTTGTGAGTTAAACCACTTTAGTAAAGGGTTATATCAACTCACCTCAAAATTTCTAGAGCCAATACATAGGACTCAGTCCAATTTATACCCGTCAAATAATTGATTCTACAACAACCGGTGTATTTCAATTAATTTAAAAGTTTTACATCTAAACATGACACTTACTATTGATACAGAGGAAGAGGTGAATTAACTATTCACTTCTTACCTATTACTACTGTAGAATAATTGACAATAGGGAATTTTATATACTTGAGTTCAAGAATTAGTGATTTGTAAAGAACCCTAAATTTTCCGTTGACTGCGTAAATTATTCCTGCCTCTATTTCTAATTTCCGTGCATTTATTCAGTTCTGTTCGTAACTATTCAATTATGTGCTTTTGTGGGGAGAAATTCAAAATAGACAGATTTATCACTGGTCGTTGAAAAATAGCCAAGTTTCAAAAGTCATCGAAATTTAGCCACTTTAAATCTGAGCGAAAATAATGTTCAAAATCCAGAAAAATACGCCCGTAAATTTTACGGGTGTTCCAGCATAAGTATGCTTGAACTCCCGTAAATTTTACGGAAGTTCCAGGATGACTATGCTGGAACTCCCGCAAATTTTATGGGAGTTCAAGCATAATTATATTGGAACTCCAGCAAATTTTACGGGAGTTCCAGCAAGTATAATTGTCCAGTATAATATACTGGAGTTTGGAGCACTGGTGCTCCTGTCTCCCCCAAATTTTACAGGAGTTAGCAAAGTATACCGGTCCAGCATAATATGCTGGAGTTCGTACACAAATGCACCAGAACTCCTGTATATTATACTGGATCGGTCCCTGTTGCAGTAAAATAGTGGTTATTTTTCATTGACTTGGTAAACGCTGGCTATTTTTCATTGACCAGTGTGAAAACTGGTTATGCCATGATATTTTAACGCTTGTTGTGTGTATTGGTTGCTTTGACTTTCATCCAAGGCTTTATGCCTTTGATTTGGTCGCTGGAACAGAGTACTATATGGGCTTTAAGCCCAAATTCTTAAATGACTACTTTGCTTCTTTCTTTTTTTTCCTTTTTTTTGACAAGAATTTATTGATACTCACTTTTAATAATTACTAATATTAAAATTATTAATATTTCCCTAATTGTATATTCAATTCTTTATAAATAGAGAAGTAGTTCAAAAATCAATCACAAGGGTTTAAATCTGTAATAGAAGTATAATTTGAGATTAAAAAATAATAATTTAAATTATATTTTTTGCGAGTTTTGAAACTTTTATAGATTTGAGGAGTGCTACAACTCATGCATGAATATTCAAAATTTTCATGCAAGAATATTTTATTTCTTTAACCCCCACTATTCTCAAAGTATTTTATTTATTTTATCTTCACTATTTCTAGAATTATGAAAATTCATAATCATAAATAATATAATCACAGAGTCATAAAAATATAAGGTAAAAATGATACCAAATTATTGGTATCGAGGTGTAGAGAAAATCAGAGAAGAGAGAAGAGGGGAAGGAGATCATATGAGAATAGGAATTCAGGGGAATAGAGGGACAGAGAAAAGAGGTTGAGAGAGAAAGAGAATATAGAGAAAGAAATATTCATTCATTTATCATTTTGCATACCATAAAGTGTAAACAGGGGGATATATATAGGTCCCGGTATATTGAGCTAAGTAGCTATTGCTAATGCTAATCTACTATTGTTAGCTAACTAATACTCTTAATAGATATTTTGCCAGCTAATGCATTCATGTAGCTTGATTAATTCCCCATACACTTGGCCTCTCACCAACAACACCCTTTCACAAAAGAAAGATTTGAATACGTGGTACGAAAGATTTGATTCTTGAGGTAAAGTTTGCTCACTACTGGGTGTAACTTTTGTAATATGTTCAATGTGTGAGTTGTTGAGGGAAAAGCTTAGGGAAGGAATTTTGATAGAGCGTGGTGAATTTCTCGAGGACTAGCAATAATTTAAGTGTGGGGTGTTGATAGTAGGCTATATAATTGATACTTACACCTTAATTGCTCATGTTTTGTTATTGTTTTATAAGGTAAATTGCCAACAAAATGCTTTAAATAGTGTTATTTAGTTTCGTATGGAATATTATAAGTGAGGAAGCAACATAAAGTGTTTGGAGGCGATAATGTGAAGAAAACACCCATTTAAGAAGTACCCGAACACAAAGGAGCAGAAAGAGTGACCTAGACAAAGGTCCACCGCGACCGCGGTGGACTGCAGTGCAGAGCACAAAAGATAAAACACAAAAATAGACTGGACAGTGTTCGCCGCGATCCACGCTGCAGCCGCGGTGAACTGTTCACGAACCTGAAAATTTGGGGGCCAAAGTGTCAATTCGGGGAAATTTTTGTAAAACCCTTATAAGTTGTATAAGCTCGCCCAGGATTAAAAAAAGCTTGTTTTTAGATTACTTTTGGAGGAGGAACAAGTGTGAGAGATCACCCAAAAATATTATAGTTCTTTATCTATTTTATTTTCTTGCAATTCTTCTATTATGAATAATTTCGTAGTTTTCTCTTACTTTGTTATGAGTAGCTAAATCCTTTGTCTAGGGTTTTGATGGAACCTATTGAAGAATGAACTTCTAGATTATGTTAATATAGATTGCCAGTTTAATCTCTATTTGTTCAACTACGTATTTATTGTAGTTAATTGACATGATCCTCAATTAGCTATGCTTATTTAGTGTGCATAACTCGGGAGAGAGTGTATATTTTAGGTAGTTGTTGAACAACATCACTCCCAAGGTATAAGTGGAATCTATAACTGCGGGTTTAAAGGCGAGATTAGGGATAACGAAGCCTTGGGTGCAATCTAACGTGAGCTGTAATAAACTAAGTTAGCTAGCGTATCTCGGGAGAGTGCGTCTAATAAATTATTGTGATTACTCGGGAGAGATTTACGGTAAATAGAGTGTTCATAATTGATAGAGATGTGTTAGTTAATTTATATTAAACATAACTGGAAGGGATTCCATCAATAGGGAAAATCATAGCCTTAGAACCTTCTCATAATTGTTTACAACTCAAGCATAGTTAGTTTTCAACTGTCTCTTTAATTTCAGTCTTAGTTATTAGTAATACTATCAATTGTGATTTATAAAGTTTGGGGAAGTTGATTCCATAGAATTGAGTACATCCAAAGAAAGTAATTGATAGGTTAATTCTCTGTGGGTTCGACTTTGGGCATAAATACCCAGGCTATATTTGCAACGTCCGTGTGTCCTTTTTATAAGGCAAGTATTCACATGACTCTTCAGATTTTACCCATTTTTGCTCAATTTGTCTTCCAATTTCTGAAAATACCTGTAATTTTCAGCCACTTCCTTCGACTGTAGGTGTAAATGCATTTCATCAATTAAATGTTTGAGTGAACTAAGTATTTGGATAAGCTCTACTTGCTTCCGATCCATATCCTCGCACAATTCCTGTTGTGTTTGCTCCATCACAACCCGAAGCCCTAATTGTCGAGCTCTCAGATTCTCGTACTACTTTTGTAAATCCATAGTTGGATTACCAGTTACCACATTCAGTGCTTTTTGATGGCCCATAATTTACTGAGCTTTGATAACAATTGATACCAAATTATTGGTATCGAGGTGTAGAGAAAATCGTAGAAGAGAGAAGAGAGGGAGGAGATCATATGAGAATAGGAATTCAGGGGATAGAGGGACAGAGAAAAGAGGTTGAGAGAGAAAGAGAACATAGAGAAAGAAATATTCATTCATTTATCATTTTGCATACCATAAAGTGTAATAAAGAAATATTCATTCATTTATCATTTTGCATACCATAAAGTGTAATACAAGGGGATATATATAGGTCCCGGTATAATGAGCTACGTAGCTATTGCTAATGCTAATCTACTATTGTTAGCTAACTAATACTTTTAAAAGATATTTTGCCAGCTCATGCATCCATGTAGCTTTATTAATTCTCTGTCCTTCCTTTACTAACTATTTTACTTGTATCAAAAAAGGTTCTACCTTTGCTCCGCTTGAGCTAAACAAATAGAAAAGTTTTTACTTTTCCATCTCATAAAGAGAGTGAACTTCTATCTTGATATCCGCTATTTTTTCTATTGCATAATGGGCTTGGATCTTCTTAAAATTGTAAGTAAAATTACAGTTGAAAAATAAGATGAAGAAAAATAAATAAATATTCTTCAGGCTGAGGCGTGGATATCTCGCTATCTTTAAGGAGATTCAAGTCCAATGCGGTAGCATCTTCATCGGTACAGCAATAATACTCTTGACTTGCCCCCTCCAAGATACAACAACCCGACAATGTCATATAACTCGAACAAACTCTGGACAAGTTGTTGAGTCCAAAGCTCCACCAATCTGAACACCTTCCTTCAACAAAAATAATATTCTCTTTTGTAGAGAATAAGTTTGAGACTTAGATTTTCTCCTTCTCTTAACTCCCTTTTTCACTACACCAAGTTCACCTTTTTCATATACACAACCATATTTTCCATCTATAACACAAGGAAGAAACACCACTATTTATATGCGCTTCAATTTTATAAAAATTCATTCAACACTTAAACTTCAAATATACATTTATTCTCTCTTCTCCTTATCAATCAATATTTTACAATGTCTGAAGTACCAAAAATAAGGGTTTCACTGTATTGGGGGGGGGGAGGGGGTGAGGTTGTGGTGGAGAATAACTCTGTGAGGTATAGCTCACCTCCATAGTATCATATTAAATTGCTGCTTAATATGGAGTACGATACATTGGTATCGTTGTTACGTAAAAAAATGAGTGAGCGGAGGCGTTCGGTTAGCCTTAAAGTACCGGTAGATTTCCTTATTCAGTGACTCCGCATGGGTTTGCTTATTATTCTGAGTTTAACATCGAGGATGATGAAACTCTTATAAATTTTTTGTGGATTTCGGACGAATATAGGGAATTTATTGTAATAAAATTATTGGAAATGTACGTGAATGTGGAGGACCTTCCTAGTAATGAGGGCGTGCAGAAGGGATTACACTCAATCATCGGGTGGTTATTCTGGAGCAGTGTTAGCTGGACAGATTGGATATGAAAGAGCTTGCCTTGATTTAAACTTGTCACCACAGGCGAATGAGCAGCCAGAAAATAATGTTTCCACTTTATATAATCAACAAGAAGACTTGTAAACTTCAATTTTACTACTTTTTCGCGATTTTTTTTCCATGTTTTAATTGATTTGTATTGACACTTATATTTTTTATAGGGGATACAGCCCGGATTTCAATTTTACAAGTTATGACCCCGCCCCTAGTTGGAATCTGCGTATGTCTGGAGTATTGGACCATTGTGGTCCATCTGGGAGTTATGTCACGACCCCAGTTCACCCCTCCATGAACATGTCGTGATGGAACCTAGTCCCTATGACTAGGTAAGCCTAACAATGCGGAAGATAAACCAAAAATTTCGGAAGAAAATAAATAAAACTGAACTGGTAAAATAAACAGGGTTTAAGGTGCCGCTCAACACATACCACAACAATCCTCAAGCTAACAAAACTTCCCAAAACCCGAAAACTCACAAATCACAAGCTAAGGGGATACATAAAAGGCTCTGACTCAAGAATATCTATACAAAGGAGAAAAATACTGGAAGTACTATACTTATTACAGAAAAGCTGGAAAGGAACTCCTCGGTCTGCGGACGTAGCAGATATACCTTGAAGTCTCTATCAATATGCCCCCTTCCAAGACTGTCAGAACTGAGCGGGAGTACTTGTATCTGCACAACAAAAATGTGCAGAAGAGTAGTATGAGCACACCACGGCGGTGCCCAGTAAGTACCAGGACTAACCTCGATGGAGTAGTGACGAGGAACAGTCAAGGCACCTACCAAACGATAAATAGTATAATCATAGGAACAATGGTAATGACATATGAATAGGTAAGAATGCGTGAACGACCAAAAAAAAGCTACAATTCACGATAAGGGGTAAGTACAACAATTAACAACAAGAATATAATAAATGATGATACAAAACGACGGCAAAATCACAACCCAAATCCTAAGGTCACAACACAGCAAAGAAAAGGAACAACTAAATAATTCCTATCGTACAATGACGTTCACAGAAGGTCGTATCCCATTCTTTCCACAATTTCACCAAGTCGCTGACTAACCACAATTTGCGAAGACCTAGCATCTGAAGTCTAACAATTGGCATCCTGTGCCCCATCAATCTCATGGTCATACCGACAACTAACTGGCTAACTAGGGCCACTCTCCCAAATATAATGGATAAGCGAGGCGTACCACCACCCTTAGAAAAGTCAGGAGGAATTCACCTCTAATAGGAGTACTCAGCTACGTGTATGCTTGTGCAAATGTTTCTAACAAAACTTCTATCAACCAACAGACATGAAAAAGGAGGACGGGCCGCACGTACGATGTTCCCTCACGACTCCCAAGCGGTAACGTTCATATAGATAAACAATCCACAATCACAATAGAAAACAAATAGGAATGCCTTAACAGGCCGTCACAACTCTATACACTCAATCCCTGACATAGCCCACCTTATTTCACCACGTGTGCAATAAATAATATAATAGGCACCGCCTTATTTTGCCACACGTGCATAACAATGTCCCACCTTATTCCGCCATATGCGCAACCCACACATAAGCATATAACATATCCCGCTTTATTACGCTGCATGTGCAAAACATCTATAACAACAATAGCACGGCAAAGACCTCGTGAAACCTCTCAACAACAACCGCACGGCAGAAACCTCGTGCATTACAATATCAACAACCGCACGACAGAAACCTCGTGCATCACAATATCAACAATTTAATAGGGTAGAAATATTACAAGAATGATAAATGCAGCAGTGTAATAAGGCAAATCAACGAAACAATAATAACTACCAGGATAAAACAGAAACACAGGGTAACCACCACTCAATCTAAAATATCAATGAGGATCTCCCAGGATACCGTACTGTAGCCCTCTCCTCAACTGTCCAATGGATCTCCCGGGATACCGTACCGTAGTCCCATCATAAAAGTGCAGGGGGATCTCCCGGGATACCATCCCGTAGTCCCAAAATAAAAATACAGGGGGATCTCCCGGGATACCGTCCCGTAGTCCCAAAATAAAAGTGCAGGGGGATCTCCCGGGATACCATCCCGTAGTCCCAAAATAAAAGTGCAATCACAGCCAGAAATAAACCAAGGGATAAATATGAAAAACAGAGTAGCAGATAGAACTAGCCTAGCATGCCTCACGTAGTACGATTAAACAATTTAGCAATTAGGCAATTATATCAGGTAGACATGCTTTCCTAGTCTAACACAAGTAATAGGCTTCAAGTAATATAAAGCAATTAAGGAATAAAGTTAAATGTTAACAACTTAAGTAAAACAGGATTTTCATCAATCGGCTCAAGTACAACTTCATATTCGGTGAT
>MDKF010270374.1:0-13544 GCA_026770625.1 Nicotiana glauca | reverse complement strand
TATATATATATATATATATATATATATATATATTATATTCTTCTTTTTTATTTTGGGGAACCAATTATTAAATTTAGTACATATTGAGTAACAAATTAGAATATCTATTCAATTGAAAGTTTAGTACTTTTCGATACGCACTTCGTAATATTTGACACAAGATATTTTAAACCACTTTATCTCTTCACTTGAATTTTCTCGTATGTCAAGGAAATTTAACAACTTATATATATTTGAAAGAAAAAATTGCTATATTTGTACAATATATTTTGTACGAAAGAGATTTACTTGAGTCCCTATTCTTCAACAATGCTCTTTCACTAAGGATATTCGTGCATCGCATGAACGTAGAGACTAGTTATATTAAAAGCATGAAAAACTTTAGCGAAATGTCGTTCGTCTTTTTTACCCTTTAAAAATAGATTAGACAAAATAGTCATTTAATTATTTTCATAATATTTAGTGCCTTAAAATCAACTAAAATTATGTTTTTTTTTTTTGTTAGTTAAAGTACGAAAGAAGTCCTCGAATTTTTGGTATTTGAAGTTTAAGTTTATATGGCACTTATTTACTTGCCATTTATATTTAGCATATTAACCAAGTAAACTATCCATTGGTTTAGTCTTCGGTTACAATCCGATACCTTATTGAATTGATACCATATTTAATGATTCACATGCCAGCCATTAATTCCTTGCTACTTAGTGCATTCAACCTTTTTGCCCGGTAATTTACAAAAATAAGTAGGCTATATTGGTATGAAATATACTGAAAATAGAAAAAGATTTTTAACTAATACAGACTCTTTAATTTAATGCCAAGATTCAAAAGAATTCTAAGAAAATACTGAAACAACCTGCATCCAAGTAATTCTACGAGTTTTCATCTCAAATATATAAACAAGTGGTGGAACTCAAATATGATCGTTTAGAGGATATCAAGCGCCCAGTAGATGAATTTATTTGCCTCTAGGATCTTTTTTTTTTTTGCTTAAAATATGTTGGTATTTTTCTTTTCTATTTAATTTGTATCTTCTTTGCACTTTTGAATCTCTTTTATCTATTGTAGTCATACGTTTACCGTCAACGTAAGTTAAAGCATGTTCTCTTATCCTTAACCTGCTTTGTGTGATTTGTTCTTTGTGCGTTGTTTGATTTTGTGATTTTTCCTTAAATTCAAACAGGTTATATATTTTTTTATATAATTACCATTATTTGTGTTTGCTACTAAATTGTGGACCGCACCCAAAAGAATGACGGTGAGACTAGCTTTTCAAGTCACTAATTTGGAGTTCGCTTTTACTTCCTCTAATTATAGGATACAACTAAACTATCTTGGAAATTAGGAGAAAGATAAATGATAATGAAGATTGTTTAGCGTCTGCCATTTCTTTTGATTTGTTTGCACAAACATCATAATATAATATGTTGAATTTAATTTCAAAAAATTCTTCAATCACATTGAGCCATTGATGTATAACTTCTTCGTGTTTAACTCAATATACACTGTTACCTTTTTTCCTTTTCTAAAGTTAGAAATGTCTGTATAAAGGTCGGATTGGCAATGAAAATGGTCAATAATTTTTTTGTTGTTGTTATATATATATATATATATATATATATATATATATATATATATATTAGTACTGCTAGATACTATTAGTACATTATTTGGAGTTTCTTGTGTAACAAGGCTAGAAATATATATTAGGAGGGTATGTACCTTTGTCAAATTATCTCTATAAACTGTTGAGATGATTCTTTTATTATTTTATATGAATTAGAAGATGAACTAATAAAGCATAGAAACAACTTAGTTCTGCGCCAAATTCGTATAAACAGTGGAATGAGATATTCTTTTATAAGCGTTATTTACTTATTTTTGGACAAATTTATACTGGAATAGGACTAAATCCAGGAAGCAGTATTCATGTTGTCTGATTACATGATCAATGTTTAGCACGAAAGAAATAAATACTACCGTACAAAAAAAAAACTTAAAGAATTTTTTTAAAAAAAAATAAGTAAAAGAAAAAGCAGTTTGTAAAATCCACGTTATTCTTCCCAAGAAGTTAGTATTTCTCCTTTAGTTTTATAATTTAGTTCAATTTGTTTTACATGTTGATATAATTAGTAGTTACTTTTATTTTATTGTGGTGTATCTAAATTGATAATGAATAATTGTCCTTCACTTATTAAAGCAAAGCTCTCCTCAAATAAATAATTAAGATGTTTTTCTTATTTCTTTTTCTTCTAACAATTTTGTAGGCACATCAAATATTTTATACATGCATATGAAGCGGTGAATGTTAACATAAAGAATAAGATTAACGGTTCACCTCTCACATGCTTTCCTGATCTCATATAGTGAGACTTGAATATCTATATGATGCAATCTATATACTATATTATTTTAAAAGTACGAAGGCCCTTAGCGAAACGTCGTTCGTCATTTATTGTATTTTAAGCTAAATAAAATTGTAAATATTAATAAAGTATTTTTGTAGGAGAAAAAATAAAAATGCGTACGACCCAAAAAAAAGGAGAAAGAAGAAGAGAATAAGTGAAATACGACTTCTTCAATTAATATCTATAACAAAAGGTAATTTTTGTAGGTTAAAAAAAAAGAAAAAAAGAATTAAAAGGAGGATAATTAGGAAACATTTAATATCTCTACTAAAGAAAGTCAAAATTTCGGTGGGTACAAAAGAAAAAAATTAAGAGAATAAGTAAGAGATTTATTTATAAATGAATATCCCATTAACTTTTTGATCCAAGGGTCTTCTAAGGGTCTTCTGGAAACAAACTCTCTGCCCCTCGGGATAGGGGTAAGGTATGCATACATATTATCTCCCCAGACCCCACTTGTGAGATTATACTGATTTTTTATTGTTGTTGTTGTTGTTGAATATCCCATTAACGAGCATTAGAAATGTTACCAATTTTCAATGACACTAGGGTTTACTTTCTTTGAGTTAAAGATTTCATTATTACTTTACGAGTCATTTTTTTTTGTCTTTTACTTTATTGTCTTTCATTATTGATTTCTGTTTTAACTTGAAAAGAGTCTTGCTTTGAATTCTCTTTTATGTTCTTTTTATTTTGCCATATGACAAGTTTGATATTTTCATTAGGGTTGCTAAAGTCTTAAACTAGACAAGAGGGATTGCTCTGATGGTAAGCAACTCTCACTTCCAACCGAGAGGTTGTGAGTTCGAGTCTCCCCAAGAGCAAGGTGGGAAATTCTTGGAGGGAAGGATGCCGGGTTTCTATTTGGAAACAACCTCTCTACTCCAGGGTAGAGGTAAGGTCTGCGTACACACTACCCTCCCCAGACCCCACTATGTGGAATTATACTGGGTTGTTGTTGTTGTTGCTAAAGTCTTAAACTGTTGATTGTGATTCATTAGTGCTTTTGCTTTTATTTACCGCCTTCTTTTATGTTCTTAACTTGGTATTGTCTAACATTTGTGTTGTATTCCACCAAGTTTTAGGTTGCCGATTCTAAATCTCATAAGCTTTTTGATCTTTTAAAACTAACACAACAAAGTATATCGAGTATATCGAAGTAACTTGTTTTTTTTTTTTTTCCTCACCAAACGAGATATGAATTACGTCTTAGTATGTGAGTCCCTTAATATTTTTTATTTTTTTTATTTTATAGAATATTATTGTAACATTTGGTAGTTTTTTCTTGGTTTAGTTTGTTGTTACTTTTGTTTTTGATGCTTTTATAGGATTTTGGAAGAATTATTTTTCGCTTAAGCCTTTTTCTTTTCACCATTCAATTCAATTTTTAAGATAAAAGATTATGTTGGATTGAGTTAAAAGAGGATTTACGTTTGATAAAATATCTAAACACTAAAGTAGTCCTATTATTTTGTAGTATAGTATATGTTACTGACATCACTATTACACATAATTTATATTATTTTATATTTATATATTATTTTATTAATATATGTAAAGTTACACTAAAGCTAGTATATAAAAAAACATAGCTGTAGACCTGTAGTAAAACTTTTTTATCGAGGTGGCAGAATTGCTCACTCTCTCTCTCTCTCTTTCTTATGCGAGGTCAATTTCTCACGCTTCTCTTATTTGTCCACTTCCTATTTCTCTTGCACATTCCACCCCTAATGATAGACTACATTTATCAGTAAGGGCATAGGTTCTGACCAATGATGGCACGGTTGTTTGGAACAACAACTTATGCTGAAGAGCTTGATGTACCTCTTGCTATGGTGGACAAAAGGCGACATAATTATAATAATTTTAATTTCAGGGTAAGATGCTATTGACATTTAGAATAATGCCAAAAAATGAGATGAGCACTAAATTAGATATACAAGATTTCATTTAAAATATTTATTTATGTTTTAAGCTAAGAATCAATGAGTTTACTTTTATACCCTTGGTTGATTGAATTTCATTGGCTTCTAGGAAAAAGACAAGAATATTTTTGACCTTTTGGTACTTTATCTATGTATAAGTTATACATGGATTACAGGATTATTTATTCCATATTATTGGTGGTATAAAATAATATGTCAATTGGTATATTAAGTAATACAAGGATTAGTTATATATAACTCAAAATATAAACCAAATATTGAATAAATTAGAATGTGACGAGTCTAAATGGAACAAAATGGACAGTGGGGTTAGTATAGTACTTTGGTTGTTGTAACATCGATAGCAATTTCGTCTGTCAAAGCAATATGTCATTATGTATGTTGGATAATACACTTAAATCCCTATTGAAACCTCATCAATGCTGAAGCTCCAGAGAATTCATCATGTACAATGTTTTATATCGAATTGCATGGAATTAGGATCCTCGTTTGACAGAGGCAGGAAAGCTGTATAGCCGAGCTTTTCTCACTTTTAGTCGGGTCAAAACCTATTTACATTCGCTATACGAAAAAGTGTAGAAAATTATAGTATAATTTTTGTGTATAACATATAGAATGTGTATATATATAACAAAAAGATATATACATTTATCAGTTATTATTTTGAGATGGACTATACAGTATCATTTTCTCTATGATAAAATGAAAAAGAATTACAAAATAAAATAATAGATGAATTATTTTTTCAAGTAGTTCCATCATACCAAATGACCCCTTATGTTCTTTAACCCAGAACTTGTCATGCTTATGTTATTTAACCAGCAATCGCTATGGTTATGTTCTTTATTACCAGCACCTGTTAATATATATTAAGTGAAATTCTTTAACTTTTCTATTTTAAAACTAAATCTTGTTACCTTCTTTTATACTTCTAAGATACACAATACTTACTTTCTACTTACAATGGCTTTCATGTAATTTTCGAGGTATCTAATTTTTAGAACTTTCGTAGCAATTCTAAATATACCTTGAAATATGGTGAAGTTCACCAACACGACATTCAATTTGAGACAAAATGCACTTCATCCATAGCATCAATGAATTTACAAAGTCGCTCTCGCAACATCACTAGCCTCAATGTTATTTATGCCAATTATGTAAAAGCTCTCCGCAACACCGGATCAAGGAAATAAGATTATTCCATATGCATCATCTGTAAGATACCACTTTGATCTGGACCAAACAATAAAAAGAACAAAATCTATTCCTTGGGCATCCCACGCCCAAGGTTACTCAAACCTTTATAAGTATGCCATCCAGGTGCCAATAATCCAATACAAAGGGGTACTTCTGTTCCTGTTTTTATTACATTAGTACAAAAACAAATTTCGAGAAAAGATTCATATCTTATGGTGTGGCATACGAAGGAGCCGGCAAGAAAGGAAATGGAGCAACTGAGGCATACGATACAGGAGGCCGACGTTGACCACCACCTACAGACTGCTTCTTTCTGTTTTCTTGCGACCCTTCTGTACTTTCTAATGAAGATGACATCTCAACAATCTTGATGGAGTTTTCAATAGTCATTTGCTGCTCACTCTCAGTTACACGATGAACTAGAAGCCCAGACATAAATACGGGAAGATAGAGAAGGCTGGCATGGAACATTCTCCTAGCATCTTTGGTTGTACGGTTCAGGTAGAATGATACTGCTGTACAGCTAATAGCCAGAGCAAGAAGTGTCGATTCCAGGCAAAACCACCCAGATGTCAACCCCCCTGCATGCAGACAGTCATAAGAGAAGGAAGTTCAGAGACAAGCAGGAAGAGGGAGGTTAGACATTAACAAAGTACAAACGGTAATCACAAACAGAGGGAAGGCACATTGAGCAATTGCCATGAAACCATGAAGTTGCTAGGGAAACCAATCTGGGACCAGATATTCATTCCAAAATTTTCTACAACTCAGGTAGCATTTCCATAATGATATTTAAGCAATTTCATATTTATGTACTCGTACTCCACAGAAACCTAAAAAGTTGTCATTGTACACACTTTCCTAAACCAGAGTCATCTACAAAAAGGGTCAAATTCACGTATTAAAGTCAACTTAAGACACCTAAAGTTGGACAGAGGAAAATACTAGTCCACTTACCTTATAAAACTTGGTGGTGCTTCAAGCCATGTCAAGTAATTTTTACACAGACAGTAACAGAAAAATGGAAATATTCCTATATAGAAAATTGACTCACAATCATAGGCTAGGTAACCCAATGGTAGTAGATATAGGCAGTTCCTCAAGGCAACAGCGGCTGTCCTCTGACCAGAAGCATCAGCAAGAGAGAACATCTTGAACCTAACAGAGAATGATAAATGATAAGTCCAGGAAGAATCTCAGGGGCCAACTTAGAATAAATATATAGAACATTATG
Source organism: Nicotiana glauca (assembly GCA_026770625.1). Classification (NCBI taxonomy): domain Eukaryota; kingdom Viridiplantae; phylum Streptophyta; class Magnoliopsida; order Solanales; family Solanaceae; genus Nicotiana; species Nicotiana glauca. The sequence goes on along the minus strand of MDKF010270374.1, from coordinate 6,759 downwards.
AGGAAAAAAGGATGCTACATGATGTCAAGCAGCTTTTATTGCAAGCATCATCAACAAATATTCAAGTTCCCCCACCCCAGCCCACAATAAGCCTCCAGTAGCCCAAGATTTTTATTCGTCGCTTATTACATGAAGACTAAAGCTCGAGGACCTCTTTAGAGATAGCACATGCGGGATAATTCTCGGCGTCTAGATGCATATCACCATTAACTGAAACAACATGGCTACTTTCACCACGCAACAGCCTTGACTTTGGAAATCATTACATAATCAGTACTTACCCTCCGTCAGCATAATCTTTACGGCACAAGTACGCTAGGGCCATGAAATGAGGTATTTGCCAAAAGTACAGAGCTGCTGGGAGGAGCAATCCGTTCAGAGACACTTGACCAGAAGCTGCGGCCCACCTATACAAGGAGAGAAAACCTTTCAGTATGGGCTCATCAGCTGTAGACCCACAGCAATTGCAAAAATACCAGAAAACAAAAGCTAAAACATAGTTATATCCAGGTACTTCCTGTAAGTGGTACTCTATTAACATTTCCGTAGTAACAAACGGCAATTTATAACGTAAATATGCAATTCAGCTGGATAATATTTCATCCTTTCTGCAACTAAATAAGAAACTTCCCATGCATCGGGTCTGAAAATAATCATAATCCATGAAGAGAGTTGCACTCTGAGCATACTCAAAGAAAATATAGATCTGAAGCATGCCTAAACGATCAGTCTAGTAAAATTACCTGCATAGTACAGCATGCCAATATATGCCTATCAATGAACATTCTCAAACCAACAATTAATTCGTGAACTTGTAAGAAAAAAACAAAATAGAATGATAAAAGATCATGTCTCCTTTATGCGCAGGTACATAGACACAAAATTTAGGTGGGACCGATATCGGTAAGGCAGAAAGCCTAAAGAGCGTATAACAAGACAATTACCCAAGCAGCGGGGGGATAGCACCAACAATTGCACCGACCCATGTATTTATTGGATGTATCTGCTTTAGCGGTGTGTATACAAACGCATACAGCACAAGATTAGAAGCCCCAAGGCCAGCTGCCAACATATTAGCCTGTAGAAACCTTGTCATAGAAATTGCAACATCAATCCCTCAATCAATAGTTTATGTCAATGGAAAGAAAGACAGTCTATCTAATTGCAATATATATTGTCAAACTAGATGCAGAGGATATCCGGCCACCTTGCTAGCCAGTAGAGCAGTGCCCACTATCCCAGAAGATGCTGCCCATGTTACTGCATGAGGTATACTAATCCGTCCCGATGGCAATGGTCTTCTCTTAGTTCTGTTCATCTTAGCATCATTTTTTACCTCAAACACCTAAGAGCAAAAACTACAACAATTAATCACTGAGTTTCACTGCTTAAAAAAATGCATGAAAAGCATATGCTGCATCAACTGTCACTGATGGATACAATCTTATATCCTTCAATTGTTTCTCAAAGAAAAACGTTAAGGAAAAAGGCACAAATTTCTTGACGGCCCACCCGGGGATTTACCCATTTTATCGGGGGAGGGCTTCAATTCTCATTTAGGTGGCCATTTAGTTGTCAGCAAGATTGCAGCATTATACCTGATTTAACGTGTTAGCCGATGCCGCCACCATCATTGTGCCAGCACATGTGCAGCAAAGTCCCATGTAGTCAATGGCACTGCCACTCCCAAGGACATACCCAGCGCCGGAGGTTGCAACAACCAGCATGCTGAAATAAGTGTAATTAGAGAAAACTGAAGCAGCAAAAATACATAGTGGTGACATATTGAGTAGCTCATTTACCAACATTCTGGAAAGAAAACAAGCAATAGTTCCAAGCTGGAGTCAATAAAGAAAATAGAAGCTCTTCAACTGATTGAAAAGCCAAGGAATACTAAGATTAGAAATTTGGAACGGTTGAGAGCATTCTTTTTTCTCCCACTAAAGGAAATCCATATTACACCATTGAAAAATGAGAAATGGAGCTGGAGGACAGGAAAAAACAGTGTCTTGTCTTCTTTTGCTGCTTCTTGGTCTGGATCTTAATTTGTTTAAGCTTCTAATTTATAATACTAAAACACTAACGTAACTAACTTCATTTGATGAAAAAGTTGATTCTTATGTCCTTTAAAACAAGCTAAGACTAATCTCAAGCTAATTTTTTGGCCCACAATCTCCTACTTCTATTTTTTTTTAATTGTGTGTTTTTTACAGATGATAAGAAGCTTGTATCTTCAAAAGGAACTTTTTTTTTGTTGGTGTGTATTTCATAGCCTATCTATTTTTATCATTTCACCTAATTTTTTAATGAATTAAATTGCATTAGAAAAGGCATCAATAAGATGCAGAATTACATCATTTCACCTAAAATATTTGCAATGTAATTCCAAAATGAACAGGAAAATCCATTAAAATTGGATACAAATTGAGTCTTTAATGATTTCTTGTAGTTTAACAATAGCTTCTAGCCTCTTCTTTTGCTTCTAACTTTCGGAACCCTATAATATGTTTCAACTTTTAAGGCTCTAAATGAGTAAATGGACATAGTATCACCAGGGAAATCATTCAAACGGCCATAAAAACCAAAGTGTTCTATTGAAAGGTAACCCTTTAGGGAAACAATAGAGGCTTAGAGTACTTTATAGACAACAACCAACTGTCCAAGTGTATCAGTCAAATACAGTACAACATACACAGTCAACCTCAAACACGTGCTACTCCCATTTAGTCACATTTTGACAAGACTGCCTTACCTTCTAAAACTGCTTGTCCTTCATTATTATATTGCTATAGTTCATGTATATCATTCAAACATTAACTAATTACTCAGCTAAGTTGCCAGAGTCTTGGATCTTCACCCCGCAAAATTTTGATTATCTGCAGCAGCCAACTATCATGGGAATTTATTCTACACATTGGTTAACAGAGGCTGATCCAGAAATTTGGGAGGATGGGTGCACCATTATAAAGCGGTGGATCCAGAATATAAATTTTGGGGATTCAACCTTTAGTTATACTATTGCATCCATTATCTTTTGGAATTATAAGTTCAGATTTAATATTTATATAGTCATTTTCTTACATCTATATCTATATTCTATACTTTCTATCGAAAATGTTGGGATCAGTTGAATCCATTAACTATATGCTACATCATTCACCGCTACTAGCTTTAATATGCACATTTCATCCGTTCATTTAATCATATAAAATTTTATGGTAACAAAAGAATAATAGGAATTTCAATGCGTGAAATTTTAGAAGAATAAATCAAATAAAGAAAGAAAGAAAAAGAAAAAGATAATTAATACGCAAAAAGTGACACCTGACGAGAAGTTTTATTTTGTGTCGGACACTAGTTGTACGAGGCTGCTTTTTGTCTCACAAATTTGTGGACCCCAATCTTACACGTCTGGGTCCACAGAAATGTGGGTCCACAAAACTGTGAGACAAAAAGGTTAACTCATACAACTAGTGTCAGTTGTATGAGACACAAAATAAAATTTTCCATCTCCTGTGGCCGCCTAGTTCTAAAAAAAGCAAAATAAGGTTGACATGAGATTTGAACTCACAATCCACTCAGAGAGGTGCATTTAATAATCATCGCATCATATGATACTTTGAGCTTGGGTGCACACATATATATATATTTAAGTATTTTTGAAAAAATATAGCATTACTATACATGATGTGGCCGCCTAGTTCTAAAAAAAGCAAAATAAGGTTGACATGAGATTTGAACTCACAATCCACTCAGAGAGGTGCATTTAATAATCATCGCATCATATGATACTTTGAGCTTGGGTGCACACATATATATATATTTAAGTATTTTTGAAAAAATATAGCATTACTATACATGATGTGGCCGCCTAGTTCTAAAAAAAGCAAAATAAGGTTGACATGAGATTTGAACTCACAATCCACTCAGAGAGGTGCATTTAATAATCATCGCATCATATGATACTTTGAGCTTGGGTGCACACATATATATATATTTAAGTATTTTTGAAAAAATATAGCATTACTATACATGATCTAGGGAGGGGAGCATGGGTTCATGTGCCTAATGGAAAACCCCTTAGATACGCTGCTGCATTGGTACCCATGCCTCACAACCACCACAAGAGAAAGAAACAAAGGGCAGAAAAACACACAAGACAACAACCAAATATCCCCCCTCCTTCCACCCCCCTCTCTAAAAAAAAAAATAAGCCAAGGATAGTAAGATATAAAATTCGGAATGGTTGACAGCGCACACCTTTCTCCTGCTAAAAGAATTTCATATCAGAACATTGAAAAATGAGGAATGGAGCCGAAAACACAAGAAAATAGTAATTAGTCTTCTTTTTCTGCTTCTCAATTTGGTTCTTAATCCGCCTTAAAATTGTAATTTGTAAATTTGTACTGCTTCTAAACACTAATCCCTTGAAGTAACAAACTTGGCTTAATGAAAAAAATGATTTCTTTTGTGTTATCAAAACTAGCATCAACAATATAAGAGTAAATTGGTATGTCCACTACACTCCAGAGTCCAGCCTCTCACTTTTTGACCCACTATCTCCTACTTTTTTTTTAGCCTACTTTTTTATTATCATTTCACCTAGAGTTTCCAACACAAAATCTACCATGAAAAGGAAAACCAATTTACACTAAGCGCGAGCATGTCAACCAATCCACCGGGCGACCTACTATAACCCACAACCTACCAAAACTGGGGCAAATGGGTTCACACTGAGAGCATTGTAGCAGGATCAATATCCTTCGTGATATCTACAAGATGACCTAAAGTTCATTCCTGTAAGCACAACTAAACAGGCTCTAACGTCCCAATAACTCTACGAAGCCAGTTGATACATAAGTTAATTCACATACTCCAATAATTGGATTCAGCAAGTTATTAGGCCAATACTAAACAGCAGTTGCAGTACCATTACAGAAACAACCAAATACATCATCCGGTCCAAATAATTCCAACAGTACTTTGAATAAGGATTCACACAGCAAAAAGGGGCAAACCTTAAGCGAGCTTTAGAAAGCTCCCAATAACAGCGCCCATAGTGCTTAGCAAAATCCACAACATCCCTAGATTTCAAAACTGATGCTGCAGCCGCAAAAGATGAAAGATCCACAGCTGAAGAACCCAGAGATCCGGACGAAAACCCCAACTTTACTGAACCGGCAGCTTCAGTTGACTCCGGACCGGAGCCGGCGGCTGTAGAAGTGGATCGGGTAACAACGGCATGATGAAGTAAAGGAAGACGAAGAGAGGAGGAGGATTTGGAGGCAGCTAGGAGCTTCGAAGAGAAACCCACCGTGTTTCTCCACATGGCCGAGTCTGCGTTAGGGCGAGTTGAGAGAATGTTTCGAATTTGATCTGTGGGATTTTGGACGATATTGTTAATGCTTTGTTATGTGTTTCTATTGTAGTCCCTGAAATTTTAGAAAATTGTGTAATTGATATGCCAAAAGTTTATGAAACCGGCAGATGATAATTAAAAAAAAAAAAAAAAAAAAAAAAAAAAAAAGGTCGTTGTTACCGGAGAGTTTTATTTTGGAAAACTTACACAAATAAATCTCAACTTACCTACCTATAACCATTAGTCATAGACTTACCAAAACTAGCCAACGAAAATTGAAAAACCAAATAATAGGGGTCTTTCTCTCAAAGAATCACATACAAAAATTATCTTCCATATTTTTAAGCGTGATTAGTAACATTAGATACAAGACGAAAAGGAAATTTCATGGACGGGGTAGCAAATAAGGTGATGAAATACAAAAATCTATACAATATTCTAAAAATTTAAACAAAAAAGGAACTTTTTCAATAGGTGTAGTTGAAATTCATTGAAAATATATAGATAAGTCAATATATAAAATTTGAGGAAGATTGGAGGTGATTTGGACTGGTTTTGTATCAAAATTCGTAATTAAATCGAGTTCAAAAAAGTCTTCTGCGACACATGTATCATGCATGTATCTCACACACAGGTATACATGGATATACATGTGATACACAATTGATACAAATATGATACATAGTGTGATACACATACCATTCTTTTTCATGTTCAGCTTTTACTTCGAATTTTTAATTCAAACCACCTCAAAACTTCACCAAATCATCCCAAAATTGAGACTCAAGCTCCTTAAGTTGTGTCCAATCTATTCTAATAACACCCATTCAAAACAAAGTAAAATTTTAATATTTTTTTGCACCAAATTGCTAATTGGCTAATTTGGCTAATATTAGTAATATTTTATCAATTGGTCAATTTTTGTAATGAGCTACTTATAAATGGACATGACTGGTAATTTCCCTTTTATTTTGTGGATAAGTCATTTTTCCCCTATAAATAGAGGAGTCTTACCCCATTGTAAATCATCCAAAATTCAATAAGAATCATCTCTCTCTTTTTCTGTTTTATTATATGTTATTAGCACGAGACTCTACCATCTAAAGAAGCTCTTTGAGAAGATTAAGGTATAACTTTTCTCCGCTTTTTAATTATGACTGACATTATGAAAAGAAAGTTCGTTGCCCTTGAAATTTCGGGCAAGAACTATATGACATGGTGTTGGATGTTGAAATCCATTTAGATGCAATGGGTCTTGGAGACGTCATTAAAGATAAAAATAGAGTATCTACCCAAGAATGTGCTAAGGCCATGGTTTTCTTACGCCATTGTAAGCATTTAAATTTTATTGGATTTATATCCATAAAATAATTTGGACCATATTAAATTCAAGACATTAG